>APFE031717898.1:78899-99409 GCA_000404065.3 Pinus taeda | reverse complement strand
ATTTTTATTTGTTATTATTATTTTAATTTAATAGGATTATTTTTAATTTGTTATTTTTTTACCTAATTAAAATGTTTACATTACATTATATTAAACTTTTAGTTTAATTTGTTTATTTATTTTTATGTCTATGTTATTTTTATATAATTTGATTTAGTTAAAAGGTTAAAAATTACCTCTCTCATACTAAGGTAGAGACAACGTCTTGCCACATAAATATATTTTAAAAATCAATCTAAAATTTTTGTTTAACTTTTTTTTCATATGTCCATACACAATTAGTTTGTTATAATTTATATTTAAATTAAAAATATTTAAAAAATATTTGACATATATTTTATTGTTAAAGTTAATTTTTATTTAATTTAATTTAAAATATTATTAATTATAAACTTAGTTATACCACAATTTTATGCAGGGGCTCCTTTTTCTAAAGTTTGCAATAGCAACATACGCTGACTAGCCTTGCTGAGTTTCTTCTTTGTGTTTACTTATTCACCCATACATGAACCCATACACGAACCTACTTGGGTATTTCACACTCTGATGGCCTTTCTCTGCAACTTCCTTCACCTTTTACAGCCTTGGTGTCCCTTCTACCTTTTGGTGAACCTCTAGCCAACTTCTAGTTTGAATAACACAAATACTACCTCAACAGACTTTTTGAATAATTTCAGAGTTCCAGTACTCAAAATATGTGCAAACATCTCACTGTTTTATTGATTAGAAAATTTCAGATTACAGTCTTTGTTGTTCTTTCCTGAGATAGACTGTGATAGCATTTACCAGTATTTGCTTCTTAATAAATAAGATAGCTTTCTGGAGGCTACTTGGCCAATTCATAGACTCAGTCTCTGAAAAAAATACACAAATACTTATAGATCCAGCAACTTTAGGTTCTTATTAGTGCCAAGCACACTGATATGCAGGCTTCTTAGATCCAACTTAAAGATATTGATTTCAATTTCATGATGCAAGAAGATCGGGCTCTCATCCCACAAATGCAGAGCAAGAAATAAATTAGGCTCTTCTGACTCTAAAATTGCCTAAGACTCTACCACTCTAAACTTCAATCTCTCATGAATGAGCCTTACTCTGTATTTATAGCAAAAGAGAGGGGACAAACATTCTTGTAGGACATGTGACAAGGGAATGGAATCATTGGTTTCGGGTAACACCGAGGCGACATCCGCACAAAGATTCCAAGTCCAGAAAAGACATATGGGGACTAAGGAATTAAACAAAACATAGTGGATACTTTTTTATACAGAAAGCCCATGTGAAAAATTAAAAGACTACACAGAGGAGACCTTTTATAGGGATTCCATGAGAACCATTTCATGATGGATTTTTAAGAACAATAATACCAGGAAATCAGTATTTTTTTATATAAATGTTCATCCCATGCTTTAGTATAAATTCTTCTGACTATCATGGTTTTTTTTAATGCAATCTGATGTTTAATCTTAGTCATGACCAACCATTCATAATGTCTAGTCATACACTGGTGTAGAATTTGACTTTCTGTGAGTTGGAGTTCACTAAGAGTTTTGCAAGGAGTATGAAAGCACTCATGAATATTATTTCCTATACACCAATCACAATGTAGTTGGTAATATGATTCATAATAAATGGGATCAATGGCCATTTTGTTGATGCCGTAATCATTCCACCAGTCTTGTAGCCATTCACACTGTTGATTCTGTTGCATGATCCAAGTTGAACCAAACTTCAGTTTTGTATAATGGGTTTTGCTTTTCCCATCTACATTTTGAAGATCCAAGCAGAGCTTTTTGTATCCTGCAAAATTGTAAATAGTGTCAGGAAAAATAAGATTTGGATCTCCTCTTGGCCATTGGACAAATTTTTTTCTATGTGTCCATGCGGAATTTCTGGTTATATTTATACAAAAATATTTGTGATAGACTCTGCATCTGTCACCTCCTTCAGACCATATCATGGTGATATCATGGAAGTCATTTCTTAGTGCTTCTTCTGCTCAATGAGCCGCTGTCATGCTTCTGGAATATACCATGTCATGAATCCATCTGCTTCCTTTGGGATACACCTTTCTTTCAGGAACTAGGTGTAGAATATTTGTGTGATTTTGCAAATTGGCATCCAAAACTTTAGTGTTTCTAAGCTGCCATGTTGGTTTCAACTGGTCACAGTATTCCCGCCCTCTTATCTTCAGAAATAGAACTAAGGATTTATTTTTGCTGATTAGGGTCCCATTCTATTACAATTACCATTATATACTTAGGTTGTTGTATATGTTCTCTGCTAAGAAAATATGGTAGACGATTTTCATACCCTTTAATGTGTTCTACATCAAAGTCAAAATTTGCAAATAAAGCTTGCCATCTGGGGAACTTTTCTTCACTAGGTTTCTTGATATCTTTTGTTAAAACTTTCTTTAAAGCAGAGGCATTAGATCTTAATAATAATTTTTTATTGACCAAATGGATTTCAAATTTGTCAATAGAATTCCAGGCAACTTTTACTTCCCTTTCGATGACAAAATAATTTCTTTCTACTGGGTTCCATGTTCCGGAGGCAAATTGGATTATTTGTTCTTTGTCATTCTTCCTTTGCTTGAGTATTCCTCCCCATCCTAAATCGATGGCATCTGATTCAACAATTTTAGGAAAACTGTCATTAGCAACATACAGAATTGGAAGAGATTTTACCTTGGTCTTACATTTTTTACAACATTTGTATGAGCACTATTCCAAGATGGAGGACCCTTTCTCAATCTTTGATTCAAAAGATTTTTGTCTTTTGCACAATCCTGATAAAAATTGCTAACATAATTTAGGCATCCCAGAAATCTCTGAAGCTGAGTTTTATCTGTAATAACATCAGGAAATTTTTCTACAAACTCAAGGGCATGTTTTAGGAGAGATATGATGCAGGAGCATCGGAACGGGCCAGCAATGTGGGAAATTGCCCACATGTTGTGGTCTGACAGGGTGAAATTTATTTCTGAGTGTTAAATGTCCAGTTACTAAAGAGTTCGATTTCTTAAATAATTAGTTATTACTGTGTGTAATCTTTTGTTAGCTCAGAGCGCCGAAACTTGTAAATGTCAATCCCCGGAATCGCGGCATGCCACGGGCAGCTGGACGGCAATCCGTTGCAGAACTGACAGTCCAGGTGTTGGTCCAGGTGTTGGTTCAGGCGTTCTCCTCTGGAAGTATACGTGGGAATGAAAATAGCGTTTATTGTGGAGAATCCGAAGAACCTTCTGAAATACTACCTATTCCAATGCTAGACCAGCCATGCTGGCGACTTCGTGGTCCGCATTCTTCTCATTTTGTTAAGTAGTTACTCATTTCATTAAGGGGATCCAAATAAGGAGGCTCGCTCTCGTTTTTAGTAGGGTAGTATTAGAGCGTTCAAGGCTCATAAAATCGTATTGATATATATTACTTTGTAATTGTATGTAAAGGGATAATAAAGAATCGGCTCAGAGGTCGATAGTGTGATTTTTTTAATTAGATACCAGTGTCTTTACATACCTAAAGCTGCGTGTTAAACCAGCGTTTCTTTTAGTCATTCTTTTTTTACAGATTTCATGCAAAATATGGCCTGCGTTTTCAAATAAAAATGGATCCGTAATCTTGATGGGGGATAAGATGGCGTAGGCGGAAATTCACGCCTCTGGTTTGGATAACAGGTGTTGAGATTTTGTTTCCTGTTTTGTTGTTTTAGTTGTGGCCTCAGATGCGAGAGGCTGGGCGTTGAACCAGCGTTCTCTGGTTTTAGTATTTATTTGCGTTCATTTTATTCAGATGACAATGAAAATTAGAGAACTGGCATCGTCTTTAATTAAAAAAAACAGAGGTTTGATGTTGCGGGGCTGCACGAGGTTGACAGTGATCGTAAACGAATGTCAGTTATAGTTCGAACTCCTGATAATACTCTGAAATTATTAGTAAAAGGTGCAGATAATTCGATGCTTGGTATTATAGACAAAACATCGAATGCCAACTTGGTCAAAGATGCCGAAGGATCCTCGAGGGACTTGATTTCGGTCACGGAAAGCCATTTGCATGAGTATTCATCACAGGGATTGCGGACACTCGTTGTTGGGGCTAAAGATCTTAGTGTTGCAGAATATGAAGACTGGCATCATCGGTATGAAGAAACCAGTAATTTATTAATAGGCCGGAACAGAGGTTTTCTAATTGAATCGATTAAAGGATTGGAGCAGATTTAAAACAGGCGTCCGGTGCATCAATTTTGGTATCAGAGCCAAAAGATCCAGGTGATTGTAGCTAAGATGCCGCCAAGGCGAGGGATTGGTCGAGGAAGACCAGAACCAAATGCAGTCCTGATAGACGAAGTGCGAAGACTGCGTGAACGAATGGAGACAATGGAAACAGCCCAGAGAAGAGCACTAGATGTAAAAACTGAGAGTTCTTCAGAAGAATCTGACGAAGAGGTGGGAGCAGGAGAAGAAAATGAAACTGCCAAAGTCCTCAAGATGCTGGCAAAAGTTGGAAGCAAGCCAAAGATAGAAATTCCTATGTATGATGGGAGTTTAAATGCCGAGGAGCTCATGGATTGGATCAAATCCATAGATCAGTATTTCGATTATGAAGAGGTTGAGGAGAATAAGAGGGTGAAGTTTGCAGTCACCAGGCTGAAGGGCCATGCAGCCATATGGTGGGACGAGTTACAGACATCAAGAACGCGAAAGGGGAAATCTAAGATCAAGCAGTGGGATAAAATGGTAAGCAATATCAAAGCTAAGTTTTTGCCTAAAGACTATCATTTGAATCTTTTTAAGCAGATGCAAAATTTGAAGCAGAAGGGAATGTTTGTTAAAGAATATACTGAAGAATTTTACAGGTTAAATATTAGAACAGGGCATGTAGAAGATGATTTGGAGAAAGTAGCCAGGTATATTAATGGGCTAAGGTATGAGATCCAAGATGAGATTAGCCTGTTGAGTTTGAAAACTGTTGAGGATGCCTATCAAGCAGCCTTGAAGGCAGAGGAAAAACTGTTGCGCAAACAAAATCAGAGGAACAGAGGTAAGAATCCAGCAAACGAAGGAAGGATACTTGAATCCAAAGTTCAACACTCTCAGAATGAGGCAGGGAGTGCGAGCAATAGAGCACCACAAAGAGGAGATTTTGGCCGTGGAAGGTTTGTGCCCAGAGGCAGAGGCCAAGGAAGAGATGTTCGGTGCTTTGCATGTGGTGAATGGGGACATGTACAATGGGATTGTCCTCATCAGAGATTAACAAACCAGCGCAACGTGAATGTTGCAGAAGCCAAGGAAGAGATTCCTCAACCTGAAACTAAAGAGGAACCACCAGAAGACGGAGAGTCCCTATTAATGAAGCGGGTATTACTGGAAGGAGCTAAGGAAGCCAAAGAACCAGTTCAAAGAAGGACTTTATTCAGAACTGTATGTAAGTCCAAGGGTAAGTGTTGCAAGTTGATAATTGATAGCGGTAGTACTGACAACCTTGTTTCTACAGAGATGGTGGATAAGCTGAAGTTGGAAAGGAGAGTACACCCCACTCCTTATAAAGTATCGTGGCTCCAGAAAGGTCATCAAATTTTTGTGACTGAACAATGTAAAGTTGACTTTCAGATTGGCACTTATCAAGATGTTATTTTATGTGATATAATGCCGATGGATGTCTGCCATGTATTGCTAGGGAGGCCCTGGCAGTTTGACCGAAATGCCATACATGATGGCAGACGAAATACTTATACTTTGGAGAAAGAGGGGAACAAGCATACACTACTGCCGTTGAAAGATGAAGATAATAAAGAAGCACTTGGAAACAGCATTACGTTGATGAATGAGAAGACCCTGTTGCATGAAGATGAAAAGGGTAAGGAGATGCATTTTGCTGGTGTTGGCAAACCCAAGGTAATTTTAACTTCTACAAATTTAGAAGATTTACATGAAGAAATTCAGAATTTCTTGAATGATTGTGCTGATATTATTGTGGATGAATTGTTACCCATCAGGGGTATTAGTGACCATAATGATCTAATACCTGGAGTCAGTTTGCCAAATAAAGTAGCCTACAAGGTAATGCAGGAAAATGTTGAAGCTGGAACACAAGTGGAAGAGTCGATGGATAAATGGCTAATCAGTGAAAGCCTTAATCCATGTGCTGTGCCAATAGCACTTAGTCCAAAGAATGAAGATTTGAAGGAATATGCAGTCTCTAAAGAAGAGCTGAAATTGGATCCGAAGAAAATCCAAGCAGATGAGAATTGGCTAACTCCTAGAAGCATATTTGAGGGAGATGTCAAAAGCAGATGGCGGGAATGCAGTAGCAAAGACAAGCAGCGGGCAGATATGAGGAGGCGGAAAAAGGAATTCCAAACAGGTGACTCAGTCATGTATTGCAGAATGATACCTATACTAAAAGCCAGAAGAAGAACCACAAAGAGACGCCATAACAGACAAACACCTGAAGCAGGAAA
Source organism: Pinus taeda (assembly GCA_000404065.3). Classification (NCBI taxonomy): domain Eukaryota; kingdom Viridiplantae; phylum Streptophyta; class Pinopsida; order Pinales; family Pinaceae; genus Pinus; species Pinus taeda. The sequence goes on along the minus strand of APFE031717898.1, from coordinate 92,947 downwards.
AAGGAAAAAGAAAGCGCTAAAGCGAACCAGGACTCAGGCTCATTATCAATATTTGACCAAGTGGAAAGAAAAAAACCAATAGAGGACGTCAGCGAAGCTACAGAGAATAGGGATCAACTCCAAACAACTACAAAATCAGTTTTCTTCTCCGGGAGTCTGATGCAGGAGCATCGGAACGGGCCAACAATGTGGGAAATTGCCCACATGTTGTGGTCTGACAGGGTGAAATTTATTTCTGAGTGTTAAATGTCCAGTTACTAAAGAGTTCGATTTCTTAAATAATTAGTTATTACTGTGTGTAATCTTCTGTTAGCTCAGAGCGCCGAAAACTTGTAAATGTCAATCCCCGGAATCGCGGCATGCCACGGGCAGCTGGACGGCAATCTGTTGCAGAACTGACAGTCCAGGTGTTGGTCCAGGTGTTGGTTCAGGCGTTCTCATCTGGAAGTATACGCAACGTGGGAATGAAAATAGCGTTTATTGTGGAGAATCCGAAGAACCTTCTGAAATACTACCTATTCCAATGCTAGACCATCCATGCTGGCGACTTCGTGGTCCGCATTCTTCTCATTTGGTTAAGTAGTTACTCATTTCATTAAGGGGATCCAAATAAGGAGGCTCGCTCTCGTTTATAGTAAGGTAGTATTAGAGCGTTCAAGGCTCATAAATCGTATTGGTATATATTACTTTGTAATTGTATGTAAAGAAAAAAAAGATAATAAAGAATCGGCTCAGAGGTCGATAGTGTGATTTTTTAATTAGATACCAGTGTCTTTACATACCTAAAGCTGCGTGTTAAACCAGCGTTTCTTTTAGTCATTGCTTTTTTTACAGATTTCATGCAAAATATGGCCTGCGTTTTCAAATAAAAATGGATCCGTAATCTTCAGGGGGGATAAGATGGCGTAGGCAGAAATTCACACCTCTGGTTTGTATAACAGGTGTTGAGATTTTGTTTCCTGTTTTGTTGTTTTAGTTGTGGCCTCAGATGCGAGAGGCTGGGCGTTGAACCAGCGTTCTCTGGTTTTAGTATTTATTTGTTGTTCATTTTATTCAGATGACAATGAAAATTAGAGAACTGGCATCGTCTTTAATAAAAAAAAACAGAGGTTTGATGTTGCGGGGCTGCACGAGGTTGACAGTGATCGTAAACGAATGTCAGTTATAGTTCGAAATCCTGATAATACTCTGAAATTATTAGTAAAAGGTGCAGATAATTCGATGCTTGGTATTATAGACAAAACATCGAATGCCAACTTGGTCAAAGATGCCAAAGGATCCTCGAGGGACTTGATTTCGGTCACGGAAAGCCATTTGCATGAGTATTCATCACAGGGATTGCGGACACTCGTTGTTGGGGCTAAAGATCTTAGTGTTGCAGAATATGAAGACTGGCATCATCGGTATGAAGAAACCAGTAATTTATTAATAGGCCGGAACAGAGGTTTTCTAATTGAATCGATTAAAGGATTGGAGCAGATTTAAAACAGGCATCCGGTGCATCAGAGATGCATCATACCCTTAGCACTGGGTAGTCTGTATGGTCTAGTTTTGACCAGTTCTAAGCAGTTTTCTGTGGAGAACTTCTCGGAGATGATGGAATCAGCTGACCTTGTTCCTTTTAGGTGTGAAACAACACTTTTAGGGACTCAAAAGCCCTTGGTTTATGGACATATATGATTGGGGTTGCAGTACCCAAATAGGTCTATAACAGTTGCCCCCTAAAGCATGAGATCGAAAATCTTTTGATGTCAGGTGAAATGCTTTATCATGAGGATCCGAGGTTTCTCGAACTAGAAGGTGACCTATAATAAGATACAACACAACACATTATCTTCATAATATTCTTCATGATCTAGCTGAGGCGGGCATTCCCATGCTCAACTTTATAAATTCATTTTAATGTACATAGGACAGACAACCGTCTGTGTGGCAAACTGATGATTCTGATAGAGCCATCATCCTTTGATTCAGATGATCATCTGTGTAGCAATGATGTACATTTTATGCCTTTGTTTTCCTAACTATATCATAGCCCCGATGGATGAAACTAGATCCGGGGTCTTCAAACTTGTTCAATCTTTGCCCGAAGTACAAGTCGATCCATGTGAGAAGATGTTCTAGAGTCGAACATGGAAAGACATCACCTGATTACCAGCCAATGATGTAAGTTGTTAACATGCATGAGAGGAATCATCGATAATGATGATGACCCTCAAGGTATGATAGTACAATTCACGTGGTGTGAAAATGGGACTTGGCATCAAACACCACACAAAATCTTTCGATTAAAGGCCATTGATGTAAACTTGTCATCAGAAGTGAGAAACTTGCCATTGAGGCATGCAAGCTTCAAAGTACTGAAAGGGTTGTTCCTAGTTCGAATTCTTGGATAATGAGCTGTCGTCGACAAGAAGTGACCCATCGTAGGAGGGCCTTAATGAATCCCACATCTACGACACGGAGCGGAGAAAATGATTTTGTGGAGGTGAAAATGATCTGATGATACAGGGTTCAGGGTGGCAGTCATGAAAGAATGAAGCATGAATGTACTACACCAGATGAGACACAAGCTGGGTTGGTGAATTCTCTGAGCGACTTATCTTGAGCATATCATCGACACTGAAATGGATTGGTAGCATTAACCCCAAAGATGGATGGTACGATGGACCAAAGGTGATATGACCGGTGAATAGAATAACCCAACCCGACTCAATCATGGTGATGGAGTGAAAGTGTCATGTTCAAGAGCGACTTGCTACCAATAAAGTTTCTTCAAGTTCTCTTCCCAATTTTTCCCCAGTCATTGCTGACCAGTACCTCTTTATTTTTATCAAGCTTGAGGAGGATAACATATGATTTTTCTATAATTTTCCCTTCGGCCAAACCCGTCGCTATGTTTTAATGAGCCTAGCGACAGTCAAACTCGTTCTTGTTTATATGGACAAGTTTGTCGCTATTGGTTTTAATAGTTTAATGACAAAGACAACTCGGTCCTTTTTCAATTTTAGAGAGTCTGAAAAGGGATGGAAAGGAAACTCCAGTGATCCTTTTTTGTCATATAATCCCTTTAGTCCGAAAAAGTATAAAATAATATGAAAGGGATGAATTTTCGATAGTTTTAACGAGTCGAACAAGACAAACGCTCAATCCTTTTGTCTAATAATCCCTCAGGTCCAAAACATTAAAATCTATAGGAGGGATAGCACTTCTGATAGGTTTAATGAGTTGGAGAGGCCAATTGCTCGACAATTTTTTCATATTTTACGAGTCAAATGAAAAGAGCTTAAAGGAGACTCATTTTTGAGGAACGAGTGATATTTTCGGGTAGTAGCTGGTTCCAGGTAAGGTTTGGAATTTTCCAATCATGGCAGTGTTACGAGGAGGGCTAACATAATCACTCATCGTAGCTATTCCTCAAAAGGGTAAACAATCAAATGGAGGCGTATGATCGGCTAAAACAAAGTGGAGGTGATGGTAAGAACACAACCAAGGCTCAAAAGTTGATGATAATGCGTTCGCAATGGTTATTTACTGGAGGTTGGTTCATTTTTTAATGAGCTTAAACTCTAGTGGAACATGTGCTCATTTCTTAGGTTTAATTTTTAACGAGCCTGAACTTTATGTAAAATTGCTCGTGCCAGTCGTATAATAATGATGTCTCATCAATAGGTTCAGTTTTTAGGGAGCTTGCACCATTCGAAACTTTGTTCTGAATCCTTTCTTTATGTAAGCTAGGAAGGACCAATCCTACGAGTTTAAAGGGTTAAGAATCTACAAACTAAGAAAATAAATGGTCACTTTTCACTTCCACGCGAAAAGGTTTGCATGGCCCCAGGTATAATGAAGTAGAGTCTCCAGGTTACCCTTCAATTTGCAAAGAAAGCATTTGCTCTATTAGGAAAGGCATACCCTTTAACGTACAAAGTAGAGTTTCCAGGTTACCATATGAAAGTTCTTGCATTTGCAAGATTGCTCCATTTGCATTTGCAGACAAAATACTTCCTTGGTGATGTCTATTGAAATAGACAAAGGTGAATGGCGCAGTCGCCTCCACTCACATAACTTTTACGAGGGAATCTTGTTCCGGTCTAATCCCATTTTCCTAATACGGATGGGTGTGTCAGACTGGTCATATTCCTATGTGGAAACCCACCTTATACCTAGGGTTTTCCTGCTGAACTAGACCATGGTGCATTCCCCCTGGGTTTCAATCATGGCCACCGAATTACTCATGCTCTTCAGGTGGACGGACTGGAGATTGATGAGACATTCCTTGTGTGAAAAGACCAGTTAGGGATGGCATTTGACTATTAGCTATGTGTGAGCCGGGGAATGAATGCTAGTCTACAAGCTGGACCACTCTGCCTTCATGCGGAAAACACATTACTCGAAAGAGTGAGGAGACAATGGCTCCCATGCTATAAATGTAGTCACGCCCAAGGAGTAGATTGTAATTTAGAGGTCCTTGGACTACCATTATGTTCAGATAAATGGTTTTCCCTCTCAAAGTTGTAGGCAAATTTGGAAGGATCCCTAATGGTCGACTGGTTCCTTTGTCGAAGCCTGTCAGATTTCGCATCTCAGGCAGAAGCGATGGTGAACCGATTGCTTTCCAAGCAGTTGAGGAAAGGATACTCATAAAAGCCCCTTCATCTATGATAGTATCGACAATGACCATTCTGTAAGCTTGTACAATGATTCAGAATGGCACATTAGATGGTAGAAAGGGTCTTCCTAGTAGATTCCAAATGAAGGAAATGACTAGGTTGCTTGGAGGTGGGACCGAATAAACGGTCGGATACGACTCTGACGAATTTCCTTCCTGCGGTAAAGGAATGAGTAGATTTCCCCCATGTTCATCGGAGTCCTTGTTTACGAAAATAATCTGAACGGTGTTGTTCCCATTCTCTTCGGTGACTCTATCATCTGAAGATGGACCTTCCGAAGACAAGACTAGGTCGACTACCGTCTTGACCCACTGACTTTGGTTTAGTGTTGACTTAGAGGGTTTATCTTCAATGATAGATGCTTCGACTGACCAAAAAGTTGTGTCAGTCAGATTTTCAACTAGCAATGGACTCGGCAAGAGTTTCTTGTACCAAGGAGGAAGCCATAACGGTGAAGCAGGATGGTTACCCAAGTCTCTTTTAGCTTCGTCCAGGAAGGGACAATGGTGGATGGCATGATCACCTTCACATAGTTTACAAGGAAATTTATATTTCCCTTTCTGTGTAGAGGCTTCGTTTTCACTATTTGACGATGTACTATCAACATGATCGTCAGAGATTGATGACACCAGATTGTGCAAACGAGGAGACCATTCCCTTAAGATCCAGGAATGCAAGGAAAATCTCAATGATAGTGGTCTCCTTTGCAAATAACACATGGAGATTTAGGTTTGGATGGTGCAGTGTGTGGATTTTCACTAGATGATGCATGGTTGCCCCTTTTTGCCTTTGGCTCCTTCTTCTTCTTCTCCTTCCCTTTCTTCTTCTTCTTAGTTACTTGGTTTTTAGATTTACCAGCTTCACCAAGAGAAAAGGAATGAGGGGAGGGAGAAACAAACGAAGCAGGAGGTTGGGGGATAACTCTAGTATCATCTAGTTGCTGACTTGATTTCTCAGGAATCGCGGTGGTTTGAACGACAGAGGTCGAGAAGAACCATATCGGCAAGCATATTGTCAGTCCTGGAAGGGACAATGTAGCCATATGAGGTGCACGAACATCTCCCCAAGAGGAGAAAGGAATAGGATTTCCTCCAAGGGGAAATCCTTGGTTGGTGGACTCCATTTTCTCAACTTGAGACCAACGAGGGAACAGTGACATTATTTCGATTAAAATAAATTTTATGACGCTTTGATCCAACTTGCTTTTCAATTTTTAAGAGTCAAGAAAAAGCTAAACATGACTCTAGTCGCCTTCGATTTTTAATGAGCCTAAAGTGACAAGTGTTTAGATGGACCTTTTCCTTTAAGGAGTCTAAAAAGGAATGAAAGAGACTACTCTGGAAGTATAGATAGAGGGATTACCAAACCAATCGCAAAACTGCAGAATACTTTTTACGATATGGCAATCAATCTTCCCAAATGTTGTGTTCAGTGCATTGTGATTGATAGGGCGGTAGACACGGCTTCCTAAGGATAAAGGATATAGCCTATTGTGGTCTCCCAATATATACTAGATGGTACATGGGAGCACAAGTCTGTAATGGAACTTTTCGTCTCGAAGAGGAGGAATCACCCAGCCTACGATGAAAGCGATTGTTACTAGGCATTACGATGCTAGAATACGTCTCTAGCCTAGACTTCTAAATGTTGTGCGTTAGGTTCCAAAGCGTTTTTATGTTCACTGAATTTATTTTACAGTTGATCTTTCTTAAGAAGTTTTCCTTTCAGGTTCACTATGTGATGTAGATATACAATTCCTAAAATGCAATCTAAGATGATAAACAATCGTTTACTCTTCTTTTTGCAATGAAAATCCTAGCTACTAAGGAAAGAGAAGCGGGATTCTTTCAACATAGAGCAGAGAGCACACATTAGATGCACTGTCCTAAATCAAAATAAAAAAGCATTCTAAATGCAAATGCACATGCATGTATTTGTTTTCCGCTTTCTTAATGTATGAATGAAAAAAAGAATGCTGAGTACAAATCTAAATTATCTTTTCAAAGCGACAGTACTAACGATTTTCTCTTCAAAAGATGAAAGGAAGACAATGACGACACTTTGTGATTTTGAATTGAAAACTTCTTTCAACACTTGAAATGCTATTAATCCAAATCAAATACAAGAGTAACAGTGTAATCGACCATCAACAATAGTAGGATTCTTTTCTTTAACTGAAAACGACACTTGGGACACTTCCAAATCAAAAGACGACAGTTCAACTAAGCTACTTCTTTGTAAAAGAGAACTGTAAATGGCGAACAATACATAAAAAGATTCATAATTCTTTGTACAATGGAGGCATAATAATGCAAAGGAAGGGAGTTTCCACAGTGTTGTACTGATCACAGACAACAAAACTCTTAAATAAGGCTGAAGAGAGTGAACAAAAAGCCCAAATCTGGAAGCAAAAACAGTGTTATCTGATCATTGCACCTGTAACACCGGGAAACAACGATGCATCTCACATACTGCACACAGGAGGTGTGATGCATCCAAATTCTCAAGAGGAGAAGGTGCGATGGTCCAGGGACGAGACTTCAACTTGGTTGTCGGTCACAGTTTGCAGCTTAGTTCAGGGATTTAGGCTGAGCTAATGATAGTCAATAAATACAAATCACAGGGGCTAATCTAATGAGGTTACTTGAGCCACCACCAAGGCAATTAGGATGTTTTCAAATTGATTGTTTAGTTTATAAACAAAACCTGGAGATACACTGAAGCAACATTTATCTACTTTGCACTTGCATAGCAAATGCAGTTCAAAGGCTAGCTTGCTTGACTTCAGGCTCCATCTGTAGTTTATAAAGCAAACAAATATAGACAAGCAAACAAGCTATTCGCTCCCCAATGGAGTCGCCATTTTGCTATCGGGAAATCTAGTGTCCATGCAGAGCTACTAGTCCCATTAAGACAGGTAGCTATCTTAGAAACAAACAAACTAAATTTACTTTCATTTTCCTTTATGAGAAGTAGATAGGAGAGGAGCAAAGAATACCAACCTCGATCCTTCGCTTGGTTGCTTGCTTGTTCCTTCTCCCCTCTGATAGGTCTTTGTTGCTCCTTCCTTACTTACCCACTTCAAAGAGTACCTGTAAAGTCAAAGCAGCATAATACCTTCAAAGTACAAAGTTTCTACAATCATAAAAAATATAGGACCAGATATATATTGACCACACAAATGTATATCATCAAACATACAAGAATGTGGAGGAAAACTTGAATAGCTTTATTGATATAAAGAATAGAAGAGAGGATTACAGCCCATTGATTTGACCCAACGTCATCCTCCCAGCATGAAAGCCCTTCTTCACCTCATGAAAATCTTAGATCACCCAACACTATGATGTTCCACCAAGAAACCAACAACACTTCCTTTATAAGATACCAAATTCCAGCCTCTCGATCTCTGGGATGAGGGATCCATATATATATGTTTGCAGGGGGGTGAGTCAGCTTTTGGGATTTTGATTAGTGTCCTCTCTCTAATAGTTCTTGGTTCCACTTGGAGATTTATGATCTCTTACTCATCCCTGGGTGAATTCAAAGAGGCAAGTGTCACAAGAGAAGTTTCTAGAAGATTCCATGATCATCCACCTTGCAAACTGTCTCTGCCATTTGTCTAATCTCACCCATTGCACCCTACAGAAGGGATTTTCAATATGCATCGCACTTTTTGCATGTGGCAGGTGAGATGCATCGCACCCTTAGCATTGGGCAGTTTGTATGGTCCAGTTTTGACCAGTTGTGAGCAGTTTTCTGTGGAGAACTTCTGGGAGATGATGTAATCAGCTGACCTTGTTCTTTTAGGGTGTGAAACAACACTTTTAGGGACTCATAAGCCCTTGGTTTATGGACATATATGATTGGGGTTGCAATGCCCAAATATGTCTATAACACTGAGCAGAAAGACAAAGGGAAAATGGAACATCATAGTAATGACCCCAAACAAACGGAGGAAATGGCGTGGACACAAATTTTTATGTGATGACACGATGCCCAACACATGGACCTCCACAGTGGATAGATGTCATACCGGATCCATGCGCGTTCACATGTGGTTTTGCGACGTGGCGGGGAGGGCACACAACTAATGGCGGCTCTCCCTTACCCCTTATCCTTTTTTGTACACCAAGATGGACAATGACTCCATTGCAATCATTGCATACAGAACATATAATAACCCGGCGACTGCACGTTATGTACTGTATAGTGGAATTTCAGGTCTGTAATTTCTTATTTATTTGGCTGGTCTAGAAATTTGATAATGTTAATCTGTTTTGTACATAGTCATGAATGACAATTTTTTATGTGCTATTTTTTCAAGAAGAAAAAACACGCCATCATCTCTGTGTTGTTATACCTAAAATTTTCATAACAATTAAGAGTTATATCCGAAAGTAGTTTATTATTATAGAAAAAAATAATTCACTAATTTAACTCTATAATATAGAAAAATATTTATAAAATATATCCAATTATAAAATGCCACTACTTTAATCTTTGTCTTAATTGTTTTTTTTTTTTTTAATCTCATTTCCAATCAATTGATAATGGAATGGCTAAATGAAATAGGTAGTGTTATTAAGCAGACCATTAACTTGAATTTTGTGTCGTTTAAACCCCTCATTAAAATTTAAGACGAGATATGAAATTTACAATTTTTTTATTTGTATTTTTCACCTGTCACAAAGGTCAAATCCTAAGCGTTAGTGGAATTTTGATATTTGAAGTTACTAAATTTTATAGTCTAAACTATGCACGTGTCTTACAGACGAAGATGAGGAAAAAAAAGCAACGACTTTCATGCCATGCTTGATATACCAAATCAAGCTTTAAAATTAACATCCATATACACTTTTTCACTGTTTTTAGCTGTAAAATATGATTTATTTCAAAATAAACACGTCAATGGAAACTTGCCAATAATTTTAGAAAGTGTCATAATGATGGGCAGATCGGAAAATTACAAGTTTCAATGACATGTTACAAAAAATATTTAGAATAATCTAACATGACCACTAAATTGAATATAAAATTATTAGATAAGCAAAGTGGCTCCCACATGAATCAACAATCTAGATGTCAGCATCAAAGGTGTGGAGAAAATAAAAGTAGAGGAAGTTTGTCCACAAGCTTCACATCTCAAACCATGCCCACACGAAGGTACGATTTTACATTGACTACATTGACTGTTTTTATTTATTATATATACGTAGAAACATCTCCTCTTCAAGGAGGGGTTTCGATGTAAGGTGTGCCACAACTACTAATCTATTAATTTACTATTTATATTGTTTTCTAATACATGAGCATGTGTTGGGGGCAGAAAATGAGCAATGGTGTGGAGAATTTACGACATTATCAAATCAAAAATTATTTTGATAATCTCCATTGTTTCACAGAATTCCAGTTGCTTCAGAACACTGAGCCGCTCTCAACATTGTTTGTCTGAAAGGCCTGCTAAAATGTGTGGGATTTGAGAATCTAAGTAGGAATCTCGAATGTAAGGTACTGCGAATCTCGATCGAAAGCTATTGCGTTCATAAAATAGATTATGATATTTCAGTGTGTATGGCAGGGCCATGTGTAAAAGGTGACAGCAAAATTTGTGAAAAAAATCTATAGCATGTACAAATCCTCAGGTTTATTGAGTGCTTCTTCCATAGATCATATATATCTCATTACCAAGAATAAACCATTTTGATTTATATTTTCAATCGTCAAGAATCTCAATTTACAAAGTTTATATTCTTCTATCATTAGGGTTGAAGGGTTGTGGATGCACTTTCACGGCTTCACAAGGGAAATGTCAACATATCTAACTTCAACTTCAGTGCTCAGCCTCAACTGGAAATAATTTTGATGAAAATTATTGAGATGGTTATTTGGGGCCAGGCAGATGGGTTGCTGCATAAGACTTGTGGATCCGAGGTACCTGCATAGCCATGAACCTGTAATAAAGATGCCAAATTAATTTAAATTGTAGTGTATTTTGTTTTCCCACTTTTTAAATTTTAGTACTTGTGAGTTCTTGATACAAGAATTTGGTTACTTGTGCAGGTAATTGCTCACAGAGGGTATTTTGGTGCTACAACCAATGTTTGGTTTTGCAGAGTCATTCTCTTTGTTCTTTTGACCAGTTGGCTGCCAGTCTACGACAAGAATTCATGGAAACATTAGTTGGAATAAATTCCCAAGTATTTGTTTGTATATGTTTTAAAGTTAGAGAATTTTTTGTTCACGGAAGGAATCTAAAGCTCAGTGAAGTATTAACTTGCAATAATACCAATGTGGATATGATTTGACTAAAGTTAAATGAAAGTGTTAAACATAAATTTCATGCGAGTAATTATGGATATGATTTGATTAAAGTTAAATGAAACTGGTAAATATAAATATTAGAAGTCATATGAAATGCACTTTAAAAGTAAAACCGTCACGAAAAAATTGCTTGATGGGTAAGGGGACTCGTCAAATTTAACCCCTATACCAAATTGGTATCCCATAATGCAATAAAGAATTACATTAGGTCAGATAACACCGTTAAAATCTTTAGTGGCACTGCATTATATACCAAATTAAATGAAAATGTTTGTGCAATCAATGACATGCTTCCATTAACACAATTATAACTGGTTCTGTTAACATAAGTATAACAAGTGCTATATAGTAGTTATACCTTTTTCTTTTTTTTAAATAGTGGAATTATTTGATTATGGTGATATATTAAAAGAATTAACAACTAATTTTTGTAAATATAGTTGTAAAATTTATTTTTAGAAGTAGAATTAGTTTTAATATATTTAAGAATTTTGAAAATTATCATTTAATATATATCTTAACTTAAAAAAACTAAGAAATAATATAATTATTATTTATAAATAGTTACTTATAATATATAGTTTGTTTTGGATGTTTTTTGAAATATTAAATGTTATAACTATATTAAGTAAATTATAAAATGGTAAATATACTTAGTGACTAAAAACATATAAATTTAAAAATAAAAAGAAGTTATTTATTATGAAGATTACAAAATTATTAGATATTTTCAGGTTAATTATAATAATAATTTTTTAATTAATATAAAAAATATTTTGCAACATTTTAACAAAGGAATGTATGAACTACCTAATTATGCGATCTCTCACTCACTTAATTATGGAACGCAATAAAAAAAAACAAAATTTGATGTGACCCATGTACTATTGGCTTAAATAATTATAGAATCCAATAAAAGCTAAAGCAAAATTTGATGTGACCCATGTACTATTGGCTATTTATTTTAGGGATTGGGCAATCACATCTCTAAATTGACAACCAATCCTATGAGAAATAAGGGTCAATAAAATAAAATAAATTGCAGAAACTAAAAAAATAAAAATTGAAGTTGTGCTTTGTTAAATTAAAAAATATTTCTCATGTTTGACTAAATTATAGGCAGTCAACAAATATCCAATGCATAATACCTACATATGGGCAAGTATAATAATCATCAATCTGTTGATAATATGTCGTTTCAACACATATGATTGCATGCATATTTATTATTCATTTGGTTTCCTCAAAACTCCAATCACCTATGATTGAATATCAAACTGTTATTTTGGTTTCGTTGAATTTTTCATGACGACGAATGAGTCGATGACCTACACAGATATGGGTGCGTGCTCTGTCGACATTTGGGCGTGTGACATCAAACACAGTGGCCTAACTAATCCTAACGTACTATGTAAAATAAACCTACTTATGTTATTAGATTGTCTTGTTAAACTATTTTACATTTAATCATGCCAATAGAAAATCCTCAACACAATATATTAATCATGTCAACATAAAGTGTTGACCAAAATACATTTAATATAAGTAGTTTTTGTGTAGGTTGGCTAACATGGTCAAACACCTATATATAATGACAGTTGCAAAGTCTTATAACGTTGAGCTTAACGACCTTATCAAAAAGAAATAATGATCCAATGTGTGTTATGAGTGTTCCAACATATAACATACGTAACTTATCAGGGTACACACATATCTAGTCCATGCACACTACACACAACTACCTTATCATGAGTCTCCCCATCACTTGGCTAAGTGATGTCATTCTCTTTTGGTTATTGTTTGCATTCTCATATGCATCGTAAAATGGACTCTATCACCTTGTGTATTTCCTTGCACTTGTTGACCATCATGCGACTTACTCTTCCTCCCTTGTTGTTGTAGCACCCTCCTACCACATCTACCCAAGCAACTAGCCAACCGGGGTAAACATGTGACAAGAGACCACTATGATATGATTTGACCTCCTAAGTCACGTTAAGGAAGTGGAACCAACAGAAACACATCATAAAAACATTAATCATCAGCTACAAGACCTTCAGGAACCAATCCAATAATTTAGAAAACTTTCCTTAAGGTTCCACTGATCTTTTGAACAACTTAAGCTCCAATCGCTCCCATGCTATAGGCATGAGGAAAACCATAAACTCATGGTCGCTCTCACAAACTTGTCTCCCAGCGACTAGAGAAAAAAATTGTCAATGCTCTGACAACAACTCCAGTATTTTAGCCACTTTTTCAAGCCCAAAGCCGAAGTCACTTCCCAGAATTGAACCATCTCTTCAAATCAGTAGAATAACATGGAAATGATGTTACTAAAGGAAATGCTTGTTCAAGACCTTAACTAGACCCCTACTAGCCATGATAGGCATTTTGTCAAACATATTGCAAATGTGTAATCTACATGTGTAATTAATAGTTCTGAGCATATGGGTTTCATACTTAGCTGATAATCACTAAGAACCATTGATGCCTCAATACATCAACTATCATTCGATCCATTAGGTCATAGATACATTTATCATTCAAGTATAAGTAAAAACATGATGAAAGCCATATATGGTTGCTATAAAAAAAATGTAAATAACTAGCATAATAGGGACAAAATTATCCATGAATTCACAGCCATATAAACCACATATAATCCAGCGTAATGCTCATAGGGATACAAGGATAAAAAAATATTTCATTAATGATGAAAAATACAAACTCAGGATGGGACTTCCACAATCCACTTGACCATAGAATGGCTGAGCCAAATATCTGTATAGTGATTCACCCCTATGGCATGTTCCAAACATGAATGTGGTATCTCATAGAACACATCAATCAAAAACCATTTGAAGCTTCCAGATGTCATAAATCTCAACCCATTAAGCAGTGATTCCACCTCATAGTCGGACATCAGAATACCATCATCTGATCGGTCCAGGGAAAATTTTAGGAACCACCCTAAATTTATATGTGTAATAAATGGGCGAATCCCCATGATACATAGGAAAAATGGGAGGAAATTTTATCACTAATTAATATATA
>APFE031717898.1:0-77030 GCA_000404065.3 Pinus taeda | reverse complement strand
TTGATTTTTTTTTATTTTTTTTATTTTAACCAATTTAAAATGTTTAAGTGACATTAAATTACAAGATCCATTTCTACTCTTGATCTACCAAGCCTCGAGAGCGACGAAATATTTTTACACTCTATGTTAGTTTGCATATCACGATATTTGATCCAAAGTAAAGATGGATCTATGCTAGTTTAATTCCCCCCTTTAAATAGGTTGCATTCCATGTGAATACCATGGGTCAATACCTTGTGCCATCTTTATTTTTATTAATACTAATATTAGGGTTAATAATGTATTTTTGGATGGTATTGATAATAATTTGGCCCATGGTATTTGCCCCACGGGCTTCACCTAAATATAACACATTTTTTGAGTGTTCATAAATATAAGGTGGCTTATGGAGTAAATATAAAAAAAATGTTTTATTTATTTACCACACCTCTCGTTCATTTATATTTTTATCAATTTACCATACTTCTTTTATAAATATGGTATTGGGCCCATAAGATTCAATTAAATAAAACCTCTTTTTTGAGCCTTCTTAAATAGAAAGCGGGTTATGGACTAAATATAGAAAGAGGTTTTATTTATTTACCATACCTATAGTTTATTTATATTTTTATTTATTTACCATACATTTGAAGTATAAAAAGGGGTTTTATTTATTTACCATACCTTTGAAGTATAAAAAGAGGTTTTATTTATTTACCATACCTCCACTTTATTTTTATTTTTATTTATTTATACGCTTGCGTGTTCATAAATATAAAGTGACATATGGAGTAAATATAAAAAAAATGTTTTATTTATTTACCATACCTATGGTTTATTTATATTTTTATTAATTTACCATACCTCTACTATGAATAAGGTATGCCCATAAGATTCACTTAAACGAAACCTCGTTTTTGAGCCTTCCTAAATAAAAAGAGGGTTATGGACTAAATATAAAAAGAGGTTTTATTTATTTACCATACCTCTAGTTTATTTGTATTTTTATTTATTTACCATACCTTTGGAGTAAGTATAAAAAGAGATTTTATTTATTTACCATACCTCCGCTGTATTTATATTTTTATTTATAACTATCATAAATGCATTTTCTTGAACATGAGGGCGAACGGAAGATTGTAACTCCTAATTTCAAGGGCTAAATTTACTTTTTTTACCTTCTCCCTTAAAATAAGGTGGGATAACCTCCGTACCTAATTTTTTTATAAAATAAATTTGAGGCGATTGTAACAATGCACTATGATACAAAATATTCGCCAAATAAAAATATAAAACCCCTTAATTTAGTCCAAGGGTGAAAATTTGCCCCTAAAATTTTCCATGGATCAGTCTCTATTGCAACCATCTAGGGCTCCGGAGAGTTTGTTCCAAGTTTCCAAGACTTGTAACTCAACCCACAACCGTGAGCGAGCTCCAGAGCATTTGTCCAACCAAGGGTCCAGGACTAGTAACTCAACCCACCAAGGACTCCAGAGCATTTATCCAACCAAGGCTACAGGATTAGTAACTCAACCCAAGTTTTTACAGGGCTCTAGAGCATTTGTCTAACTAAGGCTCCAGGAACTAGTAACTCAACCCAAGCTAAGCAAACATGAGAACAAACAAACAAAAAAACAATGAAAGTAAACCCACAATCACCATTGCTATCTAGGAAATGGCAAGGCTAGGCAATCCACTATCAATCCAAGCAATCCTCCATGCCAATGAAAGATCACAACCAAGAAACCACATGCATGTGCCATGCATGCCAAAACTAGTGACGAAAATATACATGCAACTCAGTGCGTGCAAAAAAATTTGATGTAGTTGTTGATCCCGATGTCTTTTTGTGCTTTCCTACTTCTCCTTTGCCTTCTTGCTCCAAGAAGTACGCCACACCCACCAAGAGTTATCCAAGAAAACTCTAAGTCTCTAAGAGTATGAGAGAGAGAGAGAGAGAGAATAATGAGAGAGCTCCAGAACTGAACTGACAAAAGGTTACCAACTTATCCTCTGAAGCCTTTTTTGTAAATGAGGTCTCTATTTTCTTCATTTTCCATTATTGTTATTCATTTTCCCTCTCACATGAAACCTGTGACTTTTCACCTATTTTTTCTCCTAATTTCTATTATTTTCATAAATAAATGTGCCAAAAATTTCATTTCTCCTTTCCAAAGCCTTAGCCATTGTCTTTGCCAATTTCCTTAGCCATAAACAACAAAATGAACACCTGCTAGGATGTCTTCCCAATATTTAGCTTCGTATAAGTGTCCCATCAATCATGGTTATTGTTTTTAACTTTTATTACATGGAATTTTCACTAGGTCTATTACAGAACCATCCCCCTTGGGGGAACACTATCCTCGGTGTTTAACAACACCTATAACAAAAACACTAATGTAAGAAAAATAGATATTGTTGATGGAGCTTTATAACTTAGCTCGATGTAGTATTTACAATCATTACCCTGCTGAAAGCAAACCAGCATAATAACATAATATCATAACAACATACCGCATGTTGGAGGTTTATAACACAACCCATAGCAGTATTTACATCCATATACATATGTACATAAACCAACATCATCAAAATATATACCAAAACATATACCAAATCATATACCAACACACTAAGCCAAAACTACTTTGACTCAAATGGAAAACAAGGATGGATACATAGCCCTCATCTGATCTGCCATATCCCATGTAGCTTCATTGGGCTCAAAGTGCTTCCATTCCACCTTAATTTGCTAGATTGCTTGGTTTTGATGCACGAGAACCTTTTTTTGCAATATACACTAAGGCTCAGGTTGGAATTCTCCATCTAGTTCCACGTGCAATATAGACCAGTTAATCACATGATCAACATCCTCAAAAAAATTCTTAAGAAAAGATACATGGAATACATTGTGGAATTTCACTTTCGGAGGCAACACAAGTCGATAGGTTACTGGTCCAATCCTCTCAATGATATTGAAGGGTCCACAAAACTATGGTGCCATCTTGGCACATGATCCAATCCCCAAGGAGCTCTTCTTCTGTTTGATCCGTAAGTGCACCTATTCCTTAACCTAGAACTCCTTGAACAACCTGTTCCAATCTGCATAGCTCTTATGCTTATCTTGTGATGCCTTTAGATTCCTCTTTATAAACTATATTTCTTGTTCCATCCATACAATGTCTCAAAAGGACTCGTCGTCAATGATTCTCGATACCCATTGTTGTAAGTGAACTCTACCAAGGGTAGAGAATCTTTCCATTTTCACTACTAATGCATCACATACATCCTCAACACATCCTCCAATATCTTGTTGACCCTCTCTGTTTGTCTATCTGTCTGCCAATGATAAGTCTTACTGAAGGCCAAATCTATGTCCAAAATTGCAAACAATTCCTTCCAAAACTTGGAAGTGAACTTCACATCCCTTTCTAACACAATCTTCTTTGGAACACCATGCAATTTTTCCACCTCTCTGATGAATACCTGTCCATATCGCTAGCTGAGAATGTAGACTTCACTGAAACAAAATGTGCAACATTTGTCAACTTGTCCACAATAACCATAATGGAATCATGTTGTCTCATTGTCTTTGGAAAACCTGTGATGAGTTCCATGGAAATGACTTCCCATTTCTACTCTAGAATTTCAATTGGCTGTAGCAGTCCACCTAGATGCTTACATTTTGCTTTCACTCACTAAAAATCAAAACATCTAGCCACAAACTCTACTACATCCCTCTTCAAATTCGACCAATAGTAAAATCTCTTCACCACTGTTAGTGTCTTTTGATACCCTCGGTGACCTGAATACAATTTCACATGAAACTCTGTGAAGGTCACCTTTTTAAGGTCACTATTATCTGATACATATATCTTATCTTGGAACCTAATCAATCCATCTACCGTAAAACAAAAATCCATACCCTCTACACCTGCACCTGTATCTATACCTATACCACTACCTGTACCTGTACCTGTACCATCACTTGTACATGTACCATCACCTGTACCATTACTTGTACTGTTTTGTAACCTATGCACAATATCCATATATCTAACATCCTACTGACCTGCCTGCAAGATCCTACCCTATAATTCTGTCCCATAGGAGCTCATAGCTGCCAAGTCATTTACCTATATCTGCCTACTAAGAATATCGTGCACTTTGTTCTCTTTACCTTTGATATATCAGATCTCAGAATTAATGATCCAAGTGGCTCCATACACATGCAAAAGTCCTAGATGACTCAGAAAGGGTCAAAATTCAAAGTGGTTGGATCGGACCTAAGTTAGCACCAGATGAAATTTCTTGTCACCTTGATTCCAACGGTGTGAACGAAACTCAAATCCGAGCTCATATGGAGGAGATAGAGACAGTGAAAGTTCCAGTAAAAGTTGGGTAGTTGGCCAAGTTTAAGTGTCTTGCAAATTCACCGTCAACCGACGTGAAAACTTAGCTCCCGAGAGTGGGAAAAATTATTGCCTCTTTAAAATGCCCAGTGACCCTTATTTTTGTTAAAATTAGAACTAATTAATATTTTCTATAAAAACAAAAATTTTAAAGAAATATGTAATGAGGTGTTGGGCCATGACCGCGCCTGCCCAGCCTCCCCCGCCAAAACCATATATTAAACAAATTTAATTTAAAAAATCGGCCGACGTGCCGTGACCCTCATCGGCCCCAACCACCATATAAAAATCATAAAGCACATATGGCGGTGGGCTACCCACCTCCAGTGGACCCAGCCCATGCCCCCACTTATGACACTTTCCACTTGGATTCTGAGGGCGGCGGGTCGTGATCCTGCCCAACCAGTGTGGTCGACTCGCCTCCTAGACACCCTCACACCAACACCGGTTACAACAAACATTTAAAACAATACAATAACGCGCCATGTTAATACGACGTAATTGTGCCCAAATATTAAAACAAAACTTTGGTTAACCATTTCAGGAATGGGGAGGATTTGATCCCCCAACCCCTTGTTAACAAACCACCAATATTAGCATTGGTCCAGTGACCTTTTCGTTGATATCTCAGCCCAGGAAAAATATTTAAAAAGCCATTCTTTCTCATTTTCGCGGAGGTCAGATTTGAACGAAACTGTGCAGAATGGTGGAACTACGAGCTAGGCCAGAAGCGGAACCATGAATCAGTGCCAGAGGGTGGAACCACGATTGGCACACTTTTCGAAACATAATATTTATAGAAAATATTAAGATGCTAAAAGGAATTTTTGGGAGGTAAAAATTCATTTTGTCATAATGTAATCATGCTTACAGTGATTTTTCTCAGATTTTCATAGGGAACGCAATGGTGAGGTTGGATTCGCCTTTTGAGTAGTGAATTTGCAGATTCCCAAGGGAAAAGAATCTTAAGGGAATCTTCGAGGTTCCTTGGAGGCTAAAATTTCCCAGACCTAGAATACAACCAACTTTATACTCATTATTCTTAGAATTCCACAAGGATCTCAATAGCGAGATTAGTTTTCTAATTTGAGCTACAGATCTCCAGTCAACATAGAGGAGGGAATCTTCACAAAATCACAAGGGAATCTAAAAGATTCCTATAGGCCCAGATTTTTCCAGTGTCACAATTCAACAAATGGATAGTCGATTTCACACTTCTCGACAACAAAAATTCAGTGGTGCAGTCAGTTTTTGCATCTGAGCCTTCTATTATTTTTGGTCATTTTCTAGATTGGAGTGACAATGCTAGATTTCAGAGTGTGGACAGTTGATCTTATGCCATGCGACACCACAATTTCAATGGTTCATTCAGATCCAATAGCTGAGTATTCTATTCTTCAACCAACATCAGAGTTAAGGGATATGAAGTGTTGTTGTCATGTACTTATTTGATCATTTGCCGTGAGATGTACTATGTTGTTTTGTTACCTGCTTGATGCATGATGCAGAATCTTTGTGTCTATTTCATGTGAGATTTATTCATCATGGATTATTATGTATCTTTTGCTTGAAATCCCTTTATTGCCATGATGGTGGGATAATCATTGTCACCATGGGTGTTTTGGTTGAGATCTCTTTGATGCCATGATGGCGGGATACTCATTATCACCATGTGGAAGATTATTTCATGTTGATAAGAAGTCTATTGTGAGTGATATTTCCTATAGAGGAACGTCTTGTGGAGAGAATTTTCCACTCATATAGAGGGCACATGTCGTTGTATGACAGAAAACATAGTCCATGTACATTTTCACCATTTTCATCACTAGATGAAGCAGCCAACACCATCTTGACACCGGGCCTAGAGACGTAGTCCACACTAGATGAACTCCATTATCAATCTCTTTTGTTTATGATTTGTTGATCATCATTATGTTTCCATTTGATTAAGGATGCATATATGTTGATTTATGATCTTATAAAATGAAATTCTAACTACCTTACAGAAGCAAAAGAACTTGGTTAAATCCGTGAGTTGAGTCAACTCAATCAAGTTTGGTATCAGAGCAGTCTTCACATGGATGTGAATTGTGAGCATGAGCCATGGAACATGTAGTGATGGAGGATGACAAAGCATTGTACGAGACCATGCTCAGAGTGTCCAAAAAGATGGACATAATGTATGAATCCCTACAAGAAGAGATAGATGAAAAGCAGTGATTGTAGCTTCAGATGGAAGCCACGGAAGAGGCCTTGGAAGAATTGAAGCACAACAACCAGAGTCTTCAAGTAGATATTGTTGAATTGAAGATACTTCTACAAGAAGAGAAAGAGGAGAAATAGTGTTTTCTACGACAGGTGCAAGCTAAGGACGAGGCCTTGGAAAAGCTACAGTGTGATCCATGTGAGGTAAAAAGTAATTCTTTGACTTCATGTATGTTTCTTGATGATGATTTCACTTTTTTTGAAAATCATACCACAAGAATTGTCTCCAAACTGCTGAAGGGAATGGGTAATGAAGGAAAAGACTTGGGCATTAATGTCCAAGGCAATGTCAACCCCATCAAAGTAGAGGAATTACGACCTCAAGCATGACTTGGGTATGTCAGTAAGGAAGTTGGGGAATGTGCCAAGAGAGCTAGCGAACCACCAACAATAGATAATGAGAAGCCCTCATCAGTTTTTTCCAAATTGATAGTGGAGGTGAAATATGTTGATTTCCCTTCAATTTCATCTTCACATAGTATAATTTCTGTTGGAAATCTGGAGATATCAATTACAAGGACAAACATGCAGCACCTTACCAAGATGAGGTATAAGGAGGAAGTAGAACTTAGTGTTAATAGCCAAGGCATTACTCAACCATTGGAGGTTGTGTAGAGACCTTGATTTGTAGGCTTGGGATACATCGAAGGAGAATTATCAAAGGTGTATAATGCTTCCAAGACATTATTGAAATAGTTGAGGAAAGAGAATGATGGAAACACATCACCGTCATCCGATGGCAGTTCCCATTGTAGGGAAAGAGTCGAGGCAATCTCTCATAGCCATAATTGCACCAGAGACAATAAGGAAATATATAACAAGTCTTAATATTTGAATATTCATTTCGATTACAATCATGTTGTTAATGATGGACATAAATCATGGAATCGAAAAACATGTACTTTTTGTGGTTTACATAACCATGTAGTTGATGAGTGTTGGAAGAGAACGACAACACAAAAAAAGGATGAAGCTTGAAAGACCCTCTCAACTGCAGGAAAAGAAGAAGGTAAAGAAAATCTAGAGGGAGAAGACCTATTGTAGTCATTGCAACAAAAGTGGTCATCAAAGGGCCACATGTTAGAGGTTCCATCTGGAGCAGCGTTGCAAGGACAAAGCATTCGTGCATGAATAAGGTGAAACAATTTTTCGACGAGTGAATGTGCCACAAGGAGTGGCCCATTCACTTTGATAAGTCAGAAATGGTTCTTCTAAGTGTGGTAGAATGTCATGGTCTTATTTTTGTAAATCATGTGTTGCATTTTAAACTGTCAAAGTGATGATGTGTTTTTCATCACTTGTTGCAACAACAATGATGTCTCAACTTATTTTTTGTTGTATTTTAAACTGTGAAAGTGATGATGTGTTTTTCATCACTTGTTAAAGCAACAATAGTGTTTGGCCTTACTTTTGTAAATCATGTGTTGCAGTGATGATGTGTTTTCCATCACTTCTTGAAGAAATAATGATATTTTGGCCTTATTTTGATAGTTGGGATATTGTTTCCATTTTTTATGTCAACTTGACCACCGAGTATGTGTTATAAACTGGTGGCAAGTATGGGATTCTTGGGTCATTATTTGGTCTTGTAAATCAAGCCTATAATTTGCAAAAAAAATGTACTACAGGTTTGCAGAGGTTGCAAGTGTCGGCTCATTGCTTATGGCTCTAAAGGACAAAGGTGAAGGAGAAAGAAGCGTGAATTATCATACACTTGTAAGTGCAGACAAGTTACAAAGACGTTGCAGATTATTTTCATGCTTTTGGAGACCAAAATCTCCTTAGTGAGGAGAATTGGTCTAGGTGGCTCTAGGCACATGTAAAAGTCCTATAGGACTCAGAAAGGGTCAAAATTCAAAGTGGTCAGATCGCTTCCAAATTAGCACTAGATTGAAGTGTTCGTCATCTTGATTCCAATGGTGCAAACAACACTCAAACCCGAGCTCGTATGGAGGAGATAGAGACATTCAAAGTTGCGGTCAAAGTTGGGCAGTGAGCTAAGTTTAAGTGTCCTACAAATTCACCATGAACCCACATGGAAACTTAGATCCTAAGAGGGGGTAAAATTTTTGCCTCTTTAAAATGCCCAATGACCCTTATTTTCGTTAAAATTAAAAATAATAAATATTGTCTATAAAAAAAATATTTTAAAAAATTATGTAATGACGTGGCAGGCCATGAGCCCCGCGAACCTCCCCAAAAACCATATATTAAACAAATTTAATTTAAAAAATGGGTCAATGGGCCATGACCTCTACTGACCCCAACCACCATATAACAAACATAAAACACATATGGCGGTGGGTGGACCACCTCTGGTGGACCCGGCCCACGCCCCCACTTATGACACTTGCCACTTGTATTCTGAGGGGAGCGGGGCTTGAACCCACCCGGCCGGTGTGGCCGATCTGCCTCCCAGGTGCCCTCACACCAACTACGGTTACAACAAACATTTAAAACAATACAATAACGCACCATGTTAATACGACATAACCGTGCCCCAATATTAAAACAAAAATTTGGTTAACCATTTCAAAAGTTGTTAACTACGCATCATTTTTCGAAGGGGAAGGATTTGATCCACTGACCCCTTGTTAATAAATTGCCAATATTACCATTGGCCCAACAGTGTTTGCATTGATATCTCCCACCGGGAAAAATATTTAAAAGTCATTATTTCTCATTTGCATGGAGGTCAGATTTGAACGAAACGAAGGCCAAACGGAACTCCGCAGAATGGTGGAACCACGAGCCAAGCTATAGGTGGAACCATGACGCAGTGCTAGAGGGTGGAACCATGATTGGCATTCTTTTCGAGACAAAATTTTCGCAAAAAATCTTAAGATGCTAAAAAGATTCTTTGGGAGGGTAAAAAATCATTTTGTCAGAATGGAATCAAGTTTACAGTGAGTTTTCTCAAATTTTTGTAGGGTATGCAATGTCAAGGACAGATTCACCTTTTGAGTAGAAGATTTGCAGATTCCCAATGGAGGAGAATTTTCAAGAATCTTGAGGGAATCTTCTAGATTCCTTGGAGGCTGAAATTTCCCAGATCCAAAATGCAACCAACTTTATACTCATTTTTCTCATAATTCCAAAAGGATCTCAATGGCGAGATCATTTTTTGATTTGATTTGCATATTTCCAGTCAACCTAGAGGATAGAATCTTTGGAGAATCACAGGACCATCTAAAAGATTCCTATAGGCCGAGATTTTGTAGTGTCAGAATTCGACAAATGGATAGTCGATTTTACACCTCTTGACAACACAAATTCATCGGTGTAGTCAACTTTTGCAGCTGTGCCTTCTATTATTTGGTCATTTTCCAAATTGGAGTGACAGTTTCAGATTTTAGAGTGTGGACAGTTGATCTTATGCCATGCGATGCCACAATTTCAATGGTGCATTCAGATCCAGCAACTAAGTATACTATTCTTCAACCAACATCAGAGTTGAGGTATATGAAGTGGTGTTGCCATGTACTTCTTTGCTCATTTGTTGTGAGATGTACAATGTTGTTTGGATTCCTGCTTAGTGTATGATGCAAAATCTTTGTCTACTTCATGTTAAATGTACTTATTATGGATTGTTATGTATGTTTTGTTTGAGATCCCTTTGTTGCCATCATGGCAGGTTACTCATTTTCACCATGGGTGTTTTGGTTGAGATCCCTTTGATGACATGATGGAAAGAGACTTATTGTCACCATGTGTAAGGTTATGTCATGTTAATAGGAGGTCTATTGTGAGCAATATTTCCTGTAGCGGAATGTCTCGTTGAGAGACTTTTCCACTCATGTAGAGGGCACATGTCCTTGTATAACAGAAAACATCGTCCATGTATATTTTCACCATTTCCAACACTGAATGAAGCAGCCAATACCATCTTGACACCAGGCCCAAAGAAGTAGTCCACACTGGATGAAATCTCTTATCAATATCTCTTGTTTATTATTTTGTGATTGTCATTATGTTTCCATTTTCTTAAGAATGCATATATGTTCATTGATGCTCTTATAAAATGCAATTCTAACTACCTCACGGAAGAAAATTATCTTGGTTAAATATGGGAGTTGAGTCAACTTGGATCAATCAAACTCACTGATCATGGCCAACCATCTAGCCTGTCTGGCATTCAGATTTGATTGGTCAAACAAATACCTCAATCCAATATGATCACTCATAAATACAAATCTCCTGCCAAGAAGATAGTGTCTCCACATCATCAGTGCATGTATGATTGTTGTTAAATCCAAATCATGTGTGCATAGTTCTGTTCATGCTCATTTAGTTTATAGGACTCATAACATACCACCTATCCATCGTGCATAAGGAATACACCAAGTCTTATTTTGCAAGCATCTGTGCATACTACAAACTCTTTATCCCGATCTGCAATATGTAGCACTAGTGCATGTGTCAACAACTGTTTACGCTCCTCAAATCTAGCCTCACATGGCTTTGTCCATTCAAACTTTTTACCTTTCTTTTACAATGATGTGATAAGACAAGAAATATACGAGAAGTTCTTGATGAATCCCCTATAATAGCCTTCCAAACCCATGAAAGATCTCACCTCATCGACACTCTTAGGAGCTACCCACTACATGATGGCCCTTATCTTCTCTGGATCCACTGCAATGCCCTCCTTAGAGACAACGTGCCCCAAATAATGTACCTCAATCTGCCAAAAACTACACTTTTTATGCTTTCCATAACTCTTCGGATTTTGATTTTACAGAATCGATGGAAAAGAATCAACCAACGACTGAAATTATTACAGAATCGTGTTCCAAATGGCACAAGGCATGCCTTCACTTAAAAGTACGCATTCGGATTTCATTGCTAAAATTCCTACTGCCATAAGCCGATGAAACAATATGCATTCGATTTGCAATCAGCATATCAGTACAATTCTTGAACAAGCGATTCATTATGTCAAGTTCATGCCACTCCAAATCAAGGTGTGTAGAATGTCGTATATTGTAACACCCGCCAAAATATGTGTACAAGAATTTAAAAAAGATATTGTCTTTTTAGAATTTAAGACGTATATTGTTTCTTTTGCATATTTGTAGCTTCTGACCTCCGAAGAACACTGGATGTACATGCCCATTTCCTTCAATGGTATCGATTCTAAAGGCTTCCAATAAAAAATTTAGGTTTCTTTCGGCAGCTGTGCCTCCAACTGGATAACCTACGCGATAAAATATAGACTCATAAAATTGTAATTTTGGCTATCATCGCTTAACCACTGAAGCATGTGTAACCGAATGCAGATACTTTAGCTAATGGAATTGAATAATACTGGAGTCTTGTTGAAAACTTTGTCCATTTATAAACCTAATCTATTTAGGGAGATTTTCTTTTATTTCACATGCCTTATCCATAACTACATTTCATATTAAGTGAGCGAGACAATTTCCCGAGTAAACACAAGTGTTCCACTCCTTTCCACTACATACGCATACTAATATACACATATGGTTTGGTTTTTTTACAGAATTTAATCCACATCTGGTTTGGTTTGATTACAGAATTTAATACACATCTAGTTTGGTTTGTTTACAGAATTTAATCCACACGTGGTTTGGTTTGTTTGCAGAATTTAACCCACACCTAGTTTGGTTTGTTTACAGAATTTAAGATTAATAATAGCAGTGGAGGATATAATGTAATACTGCATTTAAGTAAGAATATCATTCTGATCCCAATAGAAATACTAAATGTTTCATCTGCTATTGATAATAGCGGGCAAGAGAAATCTAATGTCAACATAAATCTGCAATGTTTTAATTACTTATCGGTTCTAATATAATATTGGTTATTATATAATTAAAAAATAAATTATTTTTATTAGATACAAATAAATCAATATTAGCACATAAATAATAAGAATATAGAAATTTCATTTTAATTTCAAAACTTTTATAGAAAAATGACATTGGATAATAAATCTATTATTCTTGTAGATATGTAATTAATAATAACATGTTTTAAAATAAGCTACATTAGTTAATAATATTGTGGGCAAAACCATTAATTATTAGAATCCAAAAACTTTAAATCATAAATTGATATTATGACTAAGTAAATTTTATCTGAACTACCGTAATAATTCACTCCCAGAGCTTGATTTACCAATATTAACATGGTCCCAATTAGTTTTTTAAAGTATATGTAAAAAAATTACCCTCCACTAGAATAAGTGGGTAACTAGTTGTATGCACTAGTTTTCTAGGATACTTTTTCTCATACGTGGTTGAACAACTATCCCATATCTTGAGATTGTGTTTCCCCACGAAAGTTAGCATATGAGTACACCTACCACCTTAGTACCTATCCAAATGGTCCATTACACAACTTGATCATCTATACGCCACTGTATTACAACATGTATGCCTAATAACAAGTCCTACAATCCGCTAACGTCAATTTAGCATACGAGTACCCCTACCATCCTCATACCTATTCAAGTGGTTTGTTCAATAACTTCAGACATCTTGTGTTACTTCCCTACATGTATGCCTGGACAAATTGGTTCCAACAACCTTGGGGAATACAAATTGCTTATTTCTAGGATCTACAACTTGTACCACAAAACTTTAGTCTGATCATACACATCTATAACTTTCCGTAATGGGCTAGCTTCTTCACAAGAACTTGGAACCATTGACCCCATTTACATTCTCTTGTCCATGTGATCTCTCTCTTGGTATATCTCTAGTTCATGTTGATTTTTACTTTGACCTAGCCTTCCAAAACCATTTTCATTTACTAGATCAATGTGATCTCACAGTAATCCATCACGATAATCATTAAACCACTTTTCTCAACTCTTAGTTTTTCAACAATAACCTTTCATTAGGCTCTAAATATTGGAAATCAATGTGAATTTGTGCACCACTTCTCACTATCCTTGTTCTACCTTTAAACAATCCTCATATCTATCATATCCATTTGTTTCACCTTTATAGTAACAATGGCAAAAAGTATTCTTTTGTACATTTTCTATTCTGATCCATGTGAACTTGAGGATTCAACATAAGATATTCCATTTTAAGGAACTGGTCCAAGGAAAATAACAATGAAGTCAGCATGCCTTTAGCAAGGTTGCATTACATTATAATACTATGAGAAAAACCATGGATTATCAAAACCTAGAGCCTTGTCAATTTTCCAAAACTACCCTAACATAATTGAATTGTTATTTGTTAGTGATAAGAACATTACCTTAGATAATTTAAAAAAACATAGTTTCCATCCATAAATATGTGATAAGTTTATATGAATTTACATACTTAATTCACATAAGATAATGTAATATTATTATTTAGGAATATAAATAATAGAAATTTTCTACAGAATCTAAAACATTAATAATTAAATGCTACACTTTAATTATTACTCTTATTTTCTTTCTAAATGTAGACTATTTTTCACGTCGAAAAGAAAAAAGTGGTGAACTATTTAAACCATATTTTGGTTTGGTTCTTGATATGACTATGATGGTCCATCCATGTTTCTCTTTGTTCGTAATATAATTTTTCTTCAATTCCAAATTCAACATTCATGATTCGTGGATAGCAGGGGTTTCCAAAATATTTAAATGAATATTCTTTTTTTTTTTCTATTATGACTGGTGTAACTAGTTCAATTTATGGATTACTTGCATCAAATGGAACACAAATATACTTGTAAAAAAAGAACATGTGTGAACGTTAGAAGTTGAAGGGGTTTAGAGGTAACCATATATAATATATTTTTGAGGTAAGCAAGTGGATTACTAATTAAGTTGAATTCAATGCATAAGTTACATTTCAAGATCAAACTTAACAAAATTTTATTGGTTTAATTGATTATTGTCTTGTTAGAATTAATGGAGAAAGTTAGTCTTTCCCTAGATTTGGTTGTTTGTTGTTGTAGGATAGGATCAAGACCGTCAAATTAGGTCTAATATCCTATTATTCAGTGACTGGTTCAAACCACCCTGTTATGTGCTAGTTTATATGTAATAGGCGTTTGTGTGAATCGATGTAGAGCATTCTGCAAGAGGAAGTCTCCAGGTGCAGTCTCTCACCTAAGAGCTGCCCAATTTGATCAATAAATTTGATTCTTTATTTTTTATCATGGTATCAGAGCTTTGGGGTTGAGAATGTGCTTCTATGCCTAAGTGGTGGTTTGCGGTGTGAACCTACATGCAGGAGAAAAGATATGCGTGAGGAGGAGCAACGTGCATTGGATCGCTCAGATCAGCTACTCATGTCTAGCATTGTGATAAATCCGAGATCCATCCAATCCTTTGATGTGTGCAATCGCTTCAGGCCAAGAGATTGTCAGTGTGGTCGGGTTTTTGAAGGAGAGAACTTGACCAATTTTTTATTTGTAGGCAAGAGAAAATGGAAGTGTGTATTCCGATCAACCGGATGACGCCTTTTAGGGTATGGATGATCACTACATTTTTTAGTGCATGTGGAGGAGGAGAATGAAGAGGTTTATAGTCTCTCCACAAACTCGAACTCTAGAACTGCATATTGATCCGGTTGCATTGCTATGATTACCTGTCTGAATCCCTTAAACCCCTGGGATTTTCTATTAACGCCAATCTCTACTACCTTGGGAAGTGTTGTATTTGCATCTGTGTTGATTCATAGAAGTTTTTGAAGGAAATAAGCATTCTAATGGTTGCTCTTGATAACGCTGGTAAGACAACCATCTTATATAAGCTATAGTTAGGAAAGATTGTTACGTGATGTTGTATCACTTGTATTCACAGATAATAAAGATCTTTGAAATGCAATGAATGTTGCAGAGATCACTGACAAACTTAGGTTGCATTCCCTTAAGCAACGCTCTGGTATATCCAAAGAACTTGTGACACTTCTTGTGAGGACTTGTATGAGGGCTTTTAGTGGATCTCCAACAACATTAAAACTAGGCTTGAAGAAATATGGTGAGCTGGGTTCCTGGAATTTTGTAGGGCAATGTTATGCTATTTCATTTTTTGTTAGGGATAGTTTGAAGAAATTAGTGGTGTAGTTGGCAACGGATTGTTCCTGATTGAAGTGTTCTTGCACACTTGATGCAAGGGAGAAAATAGAAGGAGAAATGGGTCAACAAAGGAGACTGAAAGATTCTCGAAGGAAACTAAGGAGAAAGCATCAAGGGAAATATGCAATATATTGTTTTGCTAGATTTGGTGAAGAGTTTCCAGTCGACGCTAATGGACTTATGGTCGATCAAGTCAACGATCATGATGCAAATCTAGAATTTGATGAAATCATTAAGAGGTTAATGTCATATCTACCCTCTTTTTCAGGTATGATTTATGAAAGTTGGGAAAATGAAATGAAAACAACATTATGGAAGGTAAATTTATTGAATTATGTTGAATATGTTATCAATTTAAACTATGATAGTGGAGATGCATCATCACTATGTCTTATAACATCTGCTTAGATGAAAAAATCATGTTGAACATACTACATGAATATGGTAAGATTCAAAATGGAAAAGTTTTGTGCGATATTTTAGAAATGAAGTGAAATTTCAATGAGGGCAAATATGATGAAGGTATTTCTCCTGAAAATTATGATTGTGTTTTCAATCCCATAGCTAATTGTGAAACTGAACATGTCAACATTGAAGATGCAATGAAGGGTGATTAATGTGTGCCTGTAATTGACAGTAAAGCATGTGATGATGAAGATACAACCATTATTGTAGAATTTGAATTTTTTTATGAAGAAAGCTTCCTTGATGCAGAGACCTAGGAAGTCAAATTTGATGAGATCTATGTATCTCATGACGAGTCGATCAATCTGATGCACGAAAAACATCTTATTGATGAGTTGTTGTTCAATGAGAAGAAAGTCTTGTCTCCATATACAAA
The DNA here is from genome assembly GCA_000404065.3 of Pinus taeda. NCBI lineage: Eukaryota > Viridiplantae > Streptophyta > Pinopsida > Pinales > Pinaceae > Pinus > Pinus taeda. The sequence continues at coordinate 60,482 of APFE031717898.1, read as the reverse complement.
TCAAATGCAAGACAACATGTTTTCAACAACAAAATTGAGTAAAGAGGTTGAAGGAATGAATCAACAAACTATGTCAGCAGATAAAGATGGAGAAATGAAAGCTCCCTTCAAGGAGCAGGAAGACAAGGGCCAATATGAATCTAACATTATTTTTAAGTGTGCAGATATTTTCATTCAAGAAGAAACAATTGAAAAATCCAAGGAACCTGCAACTTTGAATGTTAGCCTACAATCGAGATCAAGAAAGAGGAGGATAAGAGTTCAGGTGTTCTGCCTTTGGGGTAGAAAACGTAAAAAGGAGGAGAAGCTCCATCACTACCTTATGGCAAGAACACTGAGGATGAAACTTCACTGACAAATGAACACGCATGTACTGTCAAGCAAGAAGACAAAAATGAAAGCTCAATTACCACGTTTTTTATGTACTATTGTAAGCCTAGCTGAGACTAGAACAACATGCATATGCTATTTTTCCAGGCACCCTTTCTCCATTAAGGGAAAGTGTTAGAATTAATGGAGAAAGTTAGACTTTTCCTAAATTTGGTTGTTTGTTGTTGTAGGATAGGATTGAGACCCTCTGATTAGGTCTAAGATCCTATTATTTACAGAGTGGTACTAGTTGATATGTAACAGACTTTGTGTGAGTGGATGTAGAGTGTTCTACCAGAGACAGTCTCTCACCTAAGAGCTGCCCAGTTTGATTAATAAATTTGATTCTTTAATTTTTATCATGTCCATGCAAAAAACTTATGTTTACCATAAATGCTTAGAAACACATCCCACAATTAGAAAAAAAATGATTTAGTTTTTCACTGAAATACAAGGTGAATAAATTATTTATTGGAAACAAGTAAACTGCTAAATTAAATAAAATCCTTTCCGTATTATATAAACTTATATCAACCTATCGTATAAGAATCTACTAATCATCAATAACAAGTTATGAATTTTTTAAGCTACTAAAAATTTTGGGAAAATAAAATTAATCTTTATTATTTTCTTACTAATAGAAAATTATATCCAAAACAACAACAACGTTGAATTTTTCCACAAAATTTTCCATACTACTTACCTACAAATAACTGTCTCGTGGGAGGAAATTCACCAAGTTCGTCTACAAAAGTTTTATTCCTTGAAAGTGTGTTATGGATATGAAAATCTAATTTTATGAATACCTTTGGCCAATAAAATGTATTTCATCAATCAAAATATTTTTAATATGCCTCACTTCGTATTGGAATATTAGTACTAATTCCCCATGTAGTTGCCACATATATATAATAAGAATTTTCATATCTCAATGTATGAATTTTGCATGTATATTAAAAGTAATTGTTTCTACTTCACAAAGAAGAGAAAACGTTTTTTTCCCCTACCTCGTGAAATAGATAGACCATGAGAAGCACATTGAATAATAAAGGATATTTCAATTCCTACAATGCCTTCGGAAATCACTAAAGAGGTTAATGAATTTCATATCCAACTAGACGTCATAAAATGATCTTAAAATAAAATCATTATTCTTAACTAGAGAAGATGGAGATGTAAATTTGTTTTGTGAAAGGTCAATGATATCACCCCTTTATTGCTAATTCATTGTAAAATAAATGGATACTTCTACAACGTCATTTGAAACTATTGTTTTTACCAATTAAAATACATATCAATGTTCCTTTGACCAGGTGAACGTTAGAAACACTAACATTATTTAGAGGAATCAAACAAGAAAAATGTTTCCACTATTCAAAATATTCTTCAACATTGATTTCTTTTTATGGGTATTTCCATGAACATTATCAAATAAAAAGATTCCTAATCAACAAGCTATGGTAGATATCAAAATTTTCTCTAATTTTCAAATATGGTTTTACCTAAAAGATCAATATCCAAAGGAATGTTACAAAATGGGTTGTACAAAATAATATCATCCAACAATTTTTTTTAACTTATGTAAATCCTCATCCTCATTGGAAATAAAATAAATTTGTGGAAACAATTGAACAATGGAATATACATCTCTATGTTCCCATGGATCTTCCTTACATTAGGCATAAGGTCCAAGATATTAATTTTTTTTGGTCATACATGGATGTTAAATAAAGTGTATTTTTCAATATATTTCAACAAAACTATGTTACCCTGAAAAATGTGAGTTATGCTTGGAGTGTTGACCTTTCATCTAAAATTTAAGGAAGCAAATTTACCAGTAAAAAATATTAGAGGTATTTTAACATATGGTAGATTTAGTTTGCTACAATTTCATGGTCAGAAATTGTTTCTATAAAGAATCTTTTGTATGCATAAAAAGAACGATCTTCAAATCTAATAGAATTTGAAATTATAGACAATAAGTTTTGATAATTTTTTATAATCTTCTTGCTGTGGAGGTATAATTTGCAATATATTACAATGCTAGATTCCAAGAAACCAACTATTGACAATCAATATTTGCATGCCATATTGTAAGAGATTAATTTTAGGTATATTTGGTGTATTACCACTTCTTTTTAGATTATATTTATATTTACTCTTGATAATATATGAACAAATATTGATTGATTGTAGACCTCCAATCAAGCATTGTAGTGTAGTGGTAGGTGAGAATAACTACCTTTATGCATAAAGGAGAATATATATCACTTTGTACTAATCGAGCATTGTAGCATAGTGATAGGTGAGAATAACCACATTTATGCATAAAGGAGAATATATATCACTTTGTACTACACTAGATACATCTTTAAACACTATTTAACAATTCTCCATGAGTAGAAGAAAAAATAGTTTACCTAGTGAATAAGAAGGATTCATCTTTAAGTCTTTGAAAAACTAATATGTTTCAATGATGAATATGACATGGATTCCATGGTGTCATAGGTGTATCAAAGAATGTCTTTGTGACATGGGCATATGCAACGCTTGCCTGATATAATATTTTCATATTAGAAATAGGTTTCAACCATAAGAAACCATGGATGTGTTATGAAAATCTATGTTGTCACTCATTCTAAATAAAACAAAGATATACTTAACATAAAACCATAGGAAATAGAACCAAAATTCTATATAATAAAAGGAAAGTACAAGTATTTATTTTTCAGATAATTATGACTTCTTCCTACAAAATATTGAATATATTGTGCATAAACATGCGAACAATAATATGTGGGTAATGGGTAATATTTACAATATTTACACAATGTTCATGTAAACCATTTGAATCTAAATATCTTAGCATGAGATTATGTAAGTATTACTATTTCTTTTTAGTTGCATTTAAAGTTACAACTAGAGACGGAGAAGACACTAGGTAGCCATGTTAGTAACTTCAACATGAAACTTTCTCCAATAATCCCTTGCAACTCTAACAGAAGAACCAAAATAAATAAGATGTTCATCTAGCTTGTTGAAACCTTCTTTTACCCTTTAAAAAAAATTGTACCCAAATTTTGAAATTTGCCAATTTTATTCTTAGCTTGATTCTCGAGCTTATGAAAATTAGATATAGATCTACTCTACCTGGAAAAATGCTTCTTATACAACTTTCTAAATATATATTTTTTATAATAACTTTTTTAAAATAAATTTAATTTTATAAAAATATATTCATATATATTTTTATAAAATTTTTTATTTAATTTATAAATAGTCCAAATCATATATTGTTTATGTTTTAGAATTCTACCCACCAACCTAATTCAAAAGCCATACAAGTCATAACTCAAGATAACAAATGCGAAGCCAAGGGAGGAAGACTAAGTATTTGCACTATGCATTGATATGATGTGAAAACTTTCAACAAAAAAATATGCATTGTTAAAATGTTTCAGTTTTTAATGGTGAATATGAGCGCTCATAAATTAAGAGCTAGTGTTAAATTGCAGAACCTCTTAGGTGTTTGAAGTTTAATCAATGGGAGGGTTTGCAATTGTCGTGGGGATACCCCCCACACCACTTACCATCTAGAGAACCCCCTGAATATCCACTTCAGATTACATTGACAATGTTGTTGCTAGGCGGCTATTTCATTCCTACAGGGGCACAATTGTCAAATTCTATTGCTGCCAATGGTTTACAATGTCAAGGTAAAATGTACAATTTGCTAGAGAAGGATATAAGTGGCATTATTTCAAGTTCACAAACAGTTGCTTCTAGAATTTGTTGGACCTATGTCGAACATTCGTGTGGAGTATGCTTCAAGTAATAATTTTAAGGAATTCAGCCTGTATCCTTTATTCCGCCTGCTGGCAAGCAATCAATAATCACTTACAGGTCCAACACCAAAGGAAATTGATAACTTGAGGCAGTTAGGTGATCTGAATCTGCAGAGGAATATGTTTGAGGGATCCATTCCTAATGAACTTGGTTCATATGTTTCTTTGGTTGTTATTAATCTTCTAGAAAATCATTTGCAAAGATCAATTCCAGAGTCACTGGGATATATTTCTAATCTCAACTCCTTAAATATTTCAAACAATAATTTATCTGGTTCGGTTCCAGACAGTATCGGAGCACTGAATCTTAGTTTTCTTATCTTATCCAACAAGAAGTTAACTGGGCCTATTCTAGTTTCACTCATCAATGAGGTTAACAGACAAAGATTTTTAGGGAATCCAGGGCATTGTGCTAAAGATCTGGAAATGATAATTATAAAAAATAACAATATAGTTGGGACCTGTTCTAATTCTCATTCTGGGAAAGAATCGAGATAAATTTGAATTATCTTTGGGCTGATCATTGGTACAACATTTTTATTATTTGTGTCATTTTTCAGTGGAAATGTCGAAGGATCTAAAGTGCTTGTTGTGAAGGATCTAAAGGGCTTGTTGTGGTGTTGTAGGAGAAAGAGTATCAAAGGGAAAAACAATTATGTTTCTTTCATTATTTTGCAACAAGTCATTGTGATATTGACTTAACTGAAAAGGTTGTAAAACGTATTGTGGATATCTATCAGTATCAAAATGTGTTATTTAGATGAGGAGAAAGCAGAAAGGCCAGACTTTCTGCTGAATATTAATGAGGAATATGAAGATTTTGCAGATCATGGAAGGATTCCATAAAGTAAAATGAAAAATCACATTTGTGGGGAATTTTATGATTTGTTTCAGAACTCATCCAGCTGTAATAAATTTTTCTCTGTCAAGCTTGGGAATTGCAGTATTTTGAGTTTGATTGAAGTCTGAGATGGAATAGTAAGTTGGATATCTGAAGATCTAATTGTGTAAGCCCATTGCAGGTATATGTGGAGTTATACATACAGAAATGGTCCACTGTGAGTCAAAATTCATAACGCTTTTTATGAAGCGAATCTCAAGTGTGATTTCTAGGCAAATGACGGTGAAATTCGAAAACCCAAAACATTGGTTTTCTTAGAACACCATGGATTACGTATCCCATGAGAATTTTAGCAAAATTGTCAATGGTTTGAGAGATTTCATGGTTTCCTCGAAAGGGAAGCATTAAGATGTCGTGAATGGTTGGACTGGTAAAATATCTAATAAATGGGACAACTAAGGACCAACTTCATATAAAATATTTCCAGAATTATATTGGTGCAAGAAAAAATCTTTTGAAGATTGCAAGGGAAAAAATGAACTCTCAGAAAATATTTGAAAGGTGAATACAACTCGGCTCGCTTCGTTACACTTCAGTATCTATTGACAATAATATTTAGATCAAGTTTGTTTCGAGGAAATCATTCAAGATGACACTTTGAAAGTTCTTATTGCATGGAGAGAATGTCTTATCTAGAGACAAGCCTCCTTTTTCTTCTTGAGAAGTACAAGGTAGATTTTTCACAAGTGAACCTGGTTTGTAAATTCTTACTTGAGCTTTCTGCCAATTGTGCAAACTCATGGGAAAAGGAACCTACGTATTTTTTGGATGTCTTCTTCATGGAAGTCTTTAGTTACAAAGGAAAGGAAGTAAACCAATTGAATGAAAAATAAATGAAATGAATTCACTTAAAACTCAGCATTAAGAATAAATTAAGGAACTTATGATTATAAGAATAGGAGATGAGTGGGATGTTAAAGAGGATCTATCACATAAAGGAATCAATCCATATTTTTTAAGTACACAATCAGCAGATCCAGATTTCATAGGTATACTCAAAGGAGCAGGGGAAGTATTAAAAATTATTTATACAAAGGCTCGTCTTCTCATTATGAGCAAGGATCATCATAAAAATAATATTTCTAGTCTTGTTGAAGAACACCTAGGCTACAAATGAGATTGGAGCAATACAAACCTTAATGGTGTTTCTTATTTTCCCATTCATAATTCTTGACGTTTTTTACATTTATTGGGTGGAAGCAACATTATACCTATTTAGTGTAAGTGAGATTCGTCAGAATGGATGTGATGGAAGTTGTTATGCATGCTTATGATCTTGTATTGAGTAAAGTCAAATTTGTTTCTACTACTGGTCACATGGGAAATATCCCTTTATGTATGTTTTTCATCTGTTAAAAGACATACAGGAAAATATGTCTGCAAAGTTGTTGTGATGATAAGTACTTTGATCATCAACAATATATTGAAGACAGGAACGATAAATTACACTACAGATGTAATGCTATTTTGGGTGAATACCTTTGCATTAATAAACTTTCTAATACAACTGAAATAAGAAGAACTCGTGGCAGAGTAAGAGTTGGCTAACACAGGTGTTTTTGTTTAGAAAGAGGTTTTATTTCCATCAACAGGTATGACTGAGAGAAAATTCAAGAAGAGACGGAGTAGTTGTGTCAAAGATCACAAGATATATTAAATAATGTTGGCAAAGGATGGAAGATTCAAGTGGAACAAAATTTAAAACTTTCTTTTGTAGAACTCACGCACATATTGTTGTAAGATGTTTGAAAGATATATTGTTTGGGTACCATGTTATTGTGTTGACAAAAAATTGCCAGAGAAAAGTAAACTTCTATGCATTTCAGGCATCTGTCAGCTCTTGATACTATTGCAATGGAAGTAGACCTGAAGAATAATATCAAGATGCATTTTGATGTCTTTGTTAATGGTGGTAGCTAAGAAATATTTGAGAATCAATTAAAATAGTTTTTATATTTTAAAGGACGACAACAAACGAAAGAAAAGAAAAGGATGGACACTTTGCAAAGATGAATATGGGTGATTATCATTATGCGAAGGTATTATGGTATTATGGTTAGGGCTTTAATAAAAATTTCGAGTATGCTCTATCAAAGTAATTTGATTCTTAACCTGATTAACTAGTTGTGCTTTGAGATAATAGCGAGAAAATACAGGTGGAACAGTTGACTAGATTTGAAGGAACATTGGCAGATTTGCAGGGAGCAACTTCAACAAATTCATATTTTCAAGCAGTCAAAAGGCACCTAGCAACAAAAGATCAATAAAGTAAGGATCAAATTGTAGATTTTCAACAGACAGATTGAGAAGATATGAATTTCAAGCAGGGAAATTAGCAATCAGTGAGCCTATTCCCAAATTTTGAGTCACAAGACTTTCAGTTAGCTCTAGACTTCCTGCAATAAATTAAATATTGTATTTATTTCTAGGTTTATTATAAGAATTTATTTCCTGTTGACTAGTACCATTTTAAGGATTTGTTTTTCCTATATTTTCTATCATTTAAAATGTAAAAGGGTTGGATTTTCATGCCAAAACCCTGACATTTTTCTCTAAAGATTTTTATTGTGGAATTTTCAATCAAAGGTTTCAAGCTTCAGTTTTATGACAAAATTTGTTTATGATGTATGTTCATTATGTTAATTCCATATCTTTATTTTGCATGCATGTGGGGGTGTGTAGGTATTCAAGAAAGGCTCGGTTGTGTTTCAACCCCACTAAAATCCCACTGCAAAGTTATTTTTAATAATGAGTACATCATAATGATAGTATGTCATTGTTGATCTCTCAACATAACAAGATTATTGCAATCTAAACATCTCTTTTATGTACTCTGTTTAGCTATTGAGAGTGTCTCTTCACGCTTTCTGATCTTACTAGCTAGCCTAAGTATTTAGTATTTTTTATTATGCTAGATAATGAAGAAAAATTTTAAGGATGGATATCTATTTGAACATTTAAAAACCTTGGTGAATCTTAGTAATCCCTAATAGAAAAATTGTAAAATGTTTGATGATATTTTTGTAAAATTATCGAAACTACTGATAATTATATTATATTAGTCTATATAATATCTTGGCGATTTTTAACGTAAAATAATTCCATACTATAAAACTTGGGCAAATAGTTTTGAGAAAAAAATGGAAATTGGTGAATATTTTTTTTGAAAAAAGTATAGAAAATTAGCCCACCTGCAAATATTAGCCCCTAAAATTTTCCCTATAGCTACTTTCTTCTTTAGATCTTCCATCAACATATTTTTCAAGCTATTGTACTATGTTATAATTGAATGCCAACACTTTTGAGTAGATATATACAACTAGGGTTTTATTTATTAACCATTAATTGGAAACCTGAAGCAACCACCCTATACAACAAGCACTAGATCTGGCTATTGTGCTTCATAGGCTATTGTTTAGCGACAATGAACATCATTAAAAGACACGTAACACTTGAGGGGTCCCCATATGGTATGAGGGCCAACTTAAACTTAAAGATTGGTTGATTTGGCTTCTTGGTGTAGTTTCGCGGCCAAGAACTACCTTCGACAAACATTACAACCTTTGATACCATTGTCGGGCACTGAAGCAAATGAATAAATATTTCCCTGTATAATGATCAAGACTAGATATATTCTTTGTTGGTGAGGAAAGACTAGACAATTGATATTGGTTGCATTTATTTCACCTTGCGACTCCACTTTGTCGATATGGCGATTCCACTCAGTTACTAATTCCACTTATTCGAGATGTCAGTTTCTTCAATGTTGTGTTCACTCAAAGTCTTGTAATGACAACATTAAGTAGCATGCTCAAATGTCTTTTTATTCCTCTCATCTATCATAAAAAATCTCAGATGTCTATAGAGGATGCAACTTTCCAAGTTCACCTATAAGTACCAATTTTCTATTAAGTTTATGTTTCATACTGTCAATATTTTTCAAGTTTTTGGCTGCATACAAGCTGCTCTGCCAGTCAATGCAATATTCACATGGTTGTATCAGATGTTAGACTATACTTAACAGGTATACTTTCAGTTGATTATAGTAGAGTTCAGTAGATCAATGGTTTGTGTGTAGTTTATGGATTGATTCAATTTGTAACAACAATGATTTTTAGCATCAATGTGTAATAGATCATAAAGTTTTCAGTATGGTTTCCACTTTTAGTTTGTAGTAGATGAAGTGTTCATTCTCAACAGTTTCAGTTATAGTTTTTGAAGAATGTTTCAGAGTTGAAGGTTTGGACAACAGGGAAGTTTGAGTTTGCAGTACAAATTGCAGATTTCACATTACATGTTATAAGTTTGCAATATATGGTTTCAGCTTGCAGATGCAACCACAATTTACATGTTTTGTGGCATGACGCCATGCCCAAAACTCAATGAACATGGATACAGGTTCTCTATATCCCATAGGGGGAAACAATCCCCAGTTGGAGCCGATGTTGTAACTTTATTTTACCTCTTTTAAAAAAATGTTACGCAAACTTTGAAGTTTGCAAATTTTATTCCTATCTTGATCCTCGGGATTATGCAAATTAGATGCATATCTATTTTGTCTCGAAAAATGCTTCTTATAACACCTTTCTAAATATATTTTTTTATAATAATCTTTTATAAAATAAATTTAATTTTATAAAACATATTCATATATGTTTTAATAAAATTATTTATTTAATTTATAAAATTTATTTATTTAATTTATAACATTTATTTATTAAAAATTAATATACGGATACTGAGGGCCCAAGATTCATAGTACGAATCATATAGCATGTGTTATCAAAGCCTACCCACCAACCTAAGTCACAAGCCATGCAAGTCAAAACTCAACATAAAAAATGCCAAGCCAAGGGAGGAACACTAAGTATTTGCACCATGTGTTGATATGATTTGCAGTGTTTCAACAAAAAAATACGCACAGTTAAAATGTTTGCATTTTTTTATGGTGAATATGAGTGTTCATAAATCAAAAGCTAGTGTTAAATTGTGGAACCCCTCGGGTATTCGAAGTTTAATGAATGGAGGGTGCAATTGCCAGTTTTCTCCAAACCTCTTTAGCAACATGGAAACTCCGTGGGGATTGTGGCACCCCCAACTTGAAACCACTTACCATATAGATAACAGCCCGCAATCCACTTTAGGTTATTGACAACATTGTTGGTATGCAATTATTTCATTCTTACAAGGACACAATTGTCAACTAATGCTGCCAATTGTTTACATTGTCTAAGACAAGATGTACAATTTTCCAGATAAGGATATAAATGGAACTATTTCAAGTTCATAAACAACTCCTGGAATTTGTTGGACCTATGTCAAAAATTCGCGTGGAGCATTTTCAAGTAACAGTTGTGAGGAATTTGGGTTACAATGGCGATGCCAGGTTTAGTTGTTAAAGCGTTAGCTCTAGCTTTATGTTATTTTAAACAAGTTCGAATTAAAAATAATGTTCTGTTTGGTTCCTTCATTTTTATCACCTGCAAGCAAGCAATAATCACTTACAGGTCCAACACCAAAGAAAATTGATAACTTGAGGCAATTAGGTGATCTGAATCTTCCAAAGAATATGTTCAAGGCATCCATTCCTAATGAAGTTGGTTCCTCTCTCTCTTTGGTTGTTATTAATCTTCCATAAAATAGTTTTCAAATATCAATTCTGGAGCCATTGGGATATATTTTTAATCTCAACTCTTTAAATATTTCAAACAACAATTTATCTAGTTTTGTCCCATAGAGTCTCAGAGCACTAAAGCTAAGTTTTCTTGACTTATCCAACAATAAGTTAATTGGGCTTGTTCCAATTCCACTCATTAGTGAGGTTAATAGACAAAGCTTTTCAGGGAAACCAGGGCGTTGTGGTAAATATCTGGAAACGAAAATTATAAATAATAACAATCTACCTAGGACCTATTTTGATTCTCATTTTGGGAAAGAATTCAGGCAAATTGGAATTATATGTGGGCTTATCATTGGCACAACATTTTTAGTATTTGTGATTTGATTAGTATTTTTTCAGCAGGAATATCAACAAAAGACATGTCGAAGGATCTCAAGGGTTTGTTATGATGTTGTAGGAGTAGAAGCATTAAAGTGAAAAACTGTTATGTTTCTTTAATTATTTTCCAATAAGCCATTGTGATATTGACTTAACTGAAAATGTTGTAAAAGATATTGTGGATAGCTATCAGTATCAAATTGTTTTCTTTAGATTTAGCAGAAAGCAGAAAGGCCACACTTTATGCTAAATATTAATGAGGAATATGAATATTTGTCCTATCATGAAAGTCTTCCATGATGTAAAATGGAAAATCACATTTGCGGGAAATTTTATGACTTGTTTAAGAACTCATCCAGCTTTAATAAATTTCTCTTTCAATCTTGGGAATTACAATATTTTGAGTATGCTTGAAGTCTGAGATGGAATAGTAAGTTGGATCTCTGAATATCCAAGTGTGTAGCCCCATTGCAGGTATATGTGGAGTTATACATACAGAAATAGGCAACCGTGAGTCAAAATTGGTAACCCTTTTTAGGCAACGAATTTTAGATGTGATTTCTGGGAAAATGGAGGTGAAATTCGAAAATCTATGAAATGGGCTTTCTGCAAAATGACATTGATTAGATCTCCCACGAGAATTTTTTCAAAATTTTCAATTCTTTGAGCGATTTTGTGGGTTCTTCGAAGGGGAAGCATTCAAATTTTGTGAAAGGTTAGACTAGTGAAAGATCCAAGAAATGGGACAACTAATGACCAACTTCATAAACAATATTTCCATAATTATGTTGGTCAATTTTTTATTTATTTGGAAGATTGGAAACGCAAAAAATGGATTCTTAGAATTTTTTTGAAAGGTGAATACAGTTTGGCTTGATTAATTACACTTCAGTATATGTTGATGATAATATTTAGATCAAGTTTGTTTCAAGGAAATCATTTAAGCTGACACATTGAAAGTTCTTATTGCATGGAGAGAATGTCTTATCTAGAGATAAGCCTCCTTTCTCTTATTGAGACAAGCCTCCTTTCTCTTATTGAGATGTACAAGGTAGATTTTTCACAAGTGAACTTGGTTCATAAATGCTTACTTGAGATTTCTTCTGATTATGCAAACTCGTGGGAAAAAGAACCTATATAAATGCTTACTTGAGATTTCTTCTGATTATGCAAACTCGTGGGAAAAAGAACCTACATATATTTTGGATGTGTTCTTCATAGAAGTATTTAGTTACAAAGTAAAGGAAGTAAACGAGTTAAATGAAAAAGTAAATGAAATTTACTCACTTAAAACTTAGCATGAAGAAGAAATTAGGGAAATTATTATTGTAATAATAGGAGACGAGTCAGTAATCAAAGAGCATCTACCACATAACCAGTCAATCCATATTTTTAAGTACACAATCAACAGTTCCAAATTTCATAGGTACACTCAAAGGAGTAGGGGAAGTATTAAAAATAATTTCTACTTAGTTTGTTCTCTTCATTATGAGCAAGGATTATCATAAGAACAAGGGAGCCACTGCCGTGGCGGTAGTCCCTGCCGGGGTCTGCGACAATTTAGGTGCAAAGATAAAAGAGACCAATTTAGAATTAAAAGAGAATAAAGATTGTATTAAAAATACAGTACCACTTTATAATCACAAGCCCTAGAAATAGCAAAGATAAAATACGAGAAATGAAAGTCAAGGTCAAATGTACATTTCAGAGTTTTGTATATACTATATATACATCGCTTCCCTGGTGCCTCAAAAAAAAAGGCACGCAAGCCACGTGCATGCAAGCCACGTGCTTGTTTATCAAGCATTGCATGCAGACCAGATGTTCAAGCTCGCCAATCCACAGTTAATGGGATCGACCCTGCCGAGCAGCGCCTGTAAGATCCTATTAGCATCTGCTTCCATCTCCGGCTTTCCATCATGCTTTGAATCCTCATCCGCCATTGCAGATCGAGAAATCGTGTATTTCAATTCCTTTATTTGCACCTCTCTGAACCTTCAATTTCAATTCTCTGTGCAGGTCTCTACAGGTTCAGGAGTTTCCACAGCCGGAAATTCTAGACTGGAATATCACTTAACAGCAAAAAACGGTGATCTACATAGCCAGACTATGCTCCTGAATGGGATCATATGGAGGAAGTAAGTTGAAATAATGTGTACAAGTGCTAATGGTCTAATCACAGTTAGAGTCAGAAATTTAATGGAGGGTGCCACATATATGTAATTTGCAGTGTTAGCTGCTTGGTTTCGGTTGAAGTACCCACACATTGCAATCGGTGCAGTCGCGTCCTCAGCGCCTATTTTGGATTTCGATAACGCCCTTCCTTGTTTCAGATCCAATAGCGATAATGATATTGCTGAGAATTTGGTGGACTGGTTTTATTTTGCTTATAGCTATGCTGCCATGACAGATTATCCAGTTGCAGCCAATTTTGTTCAGCCTCTGCCAGCGTATCCTGTGAAGCACGTAAATGCACTCACCTTATATTGTTTACAGATACATGGTGATGAATATTTGGAGAATTCAGGGCACTGAAACATATAAATTCGTTACGTGCATTGCGAAATATTATTCGGAGAGTAATGGAATCCGATGTTGATATCAAGGATGATAAATACTCAGTGCTGGAAAGAGGGTTATCCGAGCCTTTTCTGAAACAAAGACAAGGTAGATTTAATGGGTTTCCCAGGACTAGTCAGACGGCTCTTCTGGGAGAACAGGTCCCTCCTGATATAGAGAGTTTGGACTATGAGTAAGAACTCATTTTATTTTTCTCTGAACTTGATCTGGATTGCACTTTTTCGCTTTTGTGTAACTCAGAATTTTGCCTTGTGTATAACTTTGCAGAATTATTGAAAACGATCTGTTCAAGCAAGAGTGGAGGCCCAGAACAAGTGTAGAACTGTTTCAATACATATTTTTAAAATGGGCATTGGCATTTCTGATTGGCTTGTTCGTTGGCATCATTGCAGCCTTTGTGGACCTGGTAACAGAAAACATTGCAGGGTTGAAGCTTCGTATTTCCTCTAAATTGATATCACAGAATAGGTACTGACCAGAATCTTAATTCCTACATTTATATGCGCCAGGCCTTTGTTTTACTTTACACTCACATAACTATCTACAGTTCTACTTTACTTTACATTCACATGCCCATATAGTTTGGTTTGACATTGGAGAATGAATATGCATATTCTACCAGACTGCTAAAATTTTATGAAAATAGTTTTTATCTTACTTTTTCATTTGCCGCAGGAAGAACAGGCCAATCATCACATTTACCGCTCTTTGCAAGAACTTTCTCAGCGCTTTGTTCAGGTAATAATTCATGAACTTAATCCTCCTTTTATTCTGCAAAAAGGCCATTGCTTTTGTAATTAGTTTAGTCTATTCTTGTGCAAACTCAGTATAGTCATCTACAGAAATTACTAGGAAAATCCGTTGGTATTTACCAATTATACATGTAGTTATTTTTGCGATCGAAGAAATTTAACCTAAAAACCCAGCTATTAATTACCAATTATACATACAGTTATGAATCTCTGCATCTTGCAGGATAATATAGGTGAATAATATACCTGAAATGTTTGAAGGTCGAGCAATGCAGTGAAATTATGCAGAGGAGAGCTATGTTCTGCAAGAACTTTCTCAGCGCTTTGTTCAGGTCATAATTCATGAACTTAATCCTCCTTTTATTCTGCAAAAAGGCCATTGCTTTTGTAATTAGTTTAGTCTATTCTTGTGCAAACTCAGTATAGTCATCTACAGAAATTACTAGGAAAATCCGCTGGTATTTACCAATTATACATGTAGTTATTTTTGCGATCGAAGAAATTTAACCTAAAAACCCAGCTATTAATTACCAATTATACATACAGTTATGAATCTCTGCATCTTGCAGGATAATATAGGTGAATAATATACCTGAAGTCGAGCAATGCAGTGAAATTATGCAGAGGAGAGCTATGGTGCAGGATGGAGTGCAGGCCACCGCCGAGAGCTGAGAGCTATGGTGCAGGATGGAGTGCAGAATGGAGGATGGAGCGCAAGGAGGATATGAAGAATTAGCAAGCTGAGGGTGAAGGACACGCAAGTGAAGCATGCAAATTGACACGCCTCCATATACAGCCATACTCCCACATTTTTTTGAAAACCTTATGATAAAACAATTTGCCCTCACTGAAATAGCATCGGGGGACGTGAGGCCGGCAATAAGACCTCCAAAGAAAAACATTGGATAAAAATTTGTTGCCCCAAACATTTTATTTGAAACATTGGTTTAAACCTTAAATGTACCGAACATATTAATCGGTCAAACTGATTTAATTGCTGGTCAACGCGATATCGATCGCTAATAGTCCCAGGCAGGGACTAATAATATTGCTAGTCTTGTTGAAGAACACCTATGCTACAAATGCGTCTGGAGCAATACAAACCTTATCGGTGTTTCCAATTTTCCCATTCATAATTCTTGCAGTTTTGTACATTTATTGGGTAGCATCAAAATTATACCTATTTAGTGCAAGTGTGATTCGTCAGAATAGATGTGATGGTATTTGCTATGTTTATGATCTTATTTCGAGTAAAGTCAAGTTTTTTCCTACCACTGGTCACATGGGGAAACTTTAGAAATTCCCTTTAGGTATTTTATTCATCTATTAAAAGTCTTACAGGAAAATATCTTTTCAAGGTTGTTGCGATGACAACTAATTTGATCATCAACAATATAGTGAAGTTAGGAATATTAAATGTGATTACAAATGTAATGTTATTTTGGGAAAATAGATTTGGAGTAATAAACATTCTAAGAAAACTAAAAAAAGAAGAACTCCTGGTAGAGGAAGAGTTATCTAACAAATGTGGTTTTTTTTAGAAAGAGGTTCGATTTCTTTCAATAGGTAAGAATGAGAGAAAATTCAAGAAGAGACAGAGAATCTATGTCAAAGATCATAAGCGATATTGAATAATGATGGCAAAGGATGGAAGATTCAATTGGAACAAAATTGAAAACCTACTTATCCAAAACTCAAGCAAAAATTTTTGCAACATGTTTGACATATATCTTGTTTGGGTACCATCTTGGTATTTTGTTGAAAACAATTTCGTAGATAGAAGTAGACTTCTATTCCTTTCAGGCATCAGGCAACTCTTGATACCATTGCAATGGAAGTAAAACTAAAGAATAAGATTAAGATGTATTTTGATGTTTTTGTTCATGGTGGAAGCTAAGAAATATTTGAGAATCAATTAAAATAGTATTTCTATTTTAAGGGAGGACAATAAACAAAACAAAAGAAAAGGATTGAGAATTTGCAAAGATGAATATGGGTGATGATAACTATGTGAAGGTATTATGGTTAGGGTATTTTGAGAATGCCTTATCAAAGTAATTTGATTCTTAACATAATTAATGATTTGTGTGAGATAATAGTTTGAAAATGCAGGTGGAAGAGTTGACCAGATTTAAACGGAAGTTTGCAGATTTGTAGGGGGAACTTCAACAAATTAAGATTTCGAAGCACTTAAAAGACACCTAGTAGCAGAAGATCAACAAACTGAGGATCAAACTGTAAAATTTTAGCA
Organism: Pinus taeda; assembly: GCA_000404065.3. Classification (NCBI taxonomy): domain Eukaryota; kingdom Viridiplantae; phylum Streptophyta; class Pinopsida; order Pinales; family Pinaceae; genus Pinus; species Pinus taeda. Next base: position 43,786 of record APFE031717898.1, on the reverse strand, counting down.
AACATTTTGAGGAGCTGCATATCTCAAGTAGGTAAATTAGCAATCAGTGAGCCAATTCCCAGATTTGGTGGCAGAAGACATTCAATCAATTTTAGATTTCCTGCAATAAATTAAATATTGTATCTATTTCTAGGTTTATTATTAGAATTTGTTTCCTATATAAAATTAACATTTTCAAGGTTGGTTTTTCCTATATATTGTATCATTTGAAATATAAAAGGGTTTGATTTCATGCAAAAACCCTAACAATTTTTTATAAATACTTCTATTGTAGAATTTTCAATCAAAGGTTTTCGACTTTAGTTTTATGACAAAATTTATCTCTAATGTATGTTCATTCCTCTAATGCCACATCTTTATTCCTTCATGCATGTGGGCGTGCGTAAGTATTCACAAAAGGCTAAGTTGTGTGTCAAACCCCTTAAAATCCCACTACAAAGTTGTTTTCATTAATGACTAGATCCAAACGACAACATGTCACTATTGATCCCTCAATATCACAAGATTATAACTATCTAAAAATTTCATGTATGTACTCTGTTTATATGCTGTGAGTGTCTCTTCACGCTTTTTGATCTTATTAACTAGCCTAAGTATTTAATATGAATGATTATGCTTGTTCATATCTTCTTTAAATCTAACATTGGCATATTTTTCAAGCTATTGTACTATGTTATAGCTAAACACTAGCAGTTTGATTAGAACTCTACATCTAGGGTTTTATTTGTCAAAAAGGGATTGGAAACCCGAAGTAACTAACCTATAAAACAACCACTAGATTTAGCCATTGTGCTTCATAGGTTTTTGTTTAGTGACAGTGAACAACATTAAAAGTCTCATAACAGTTGAGGGAGCCCCCTTTGGCTTGAGGACCAACTTGAACCAAAATATTGGTCGAGTTGGTTTCTCGACATAATTTCACAAGCAAGAACTACCTTTGAGAAACATTACAAGACAACGTATTATTAGGTAACCAAGGAGTTGTTGACATGGGTATATAATTGTTATATGTGATTTATCATGTATATTCTTGTTTAAACATATTGTTGTAGTGTATTGGATATATTGTGAAATTATCATGGTCAATTGAATAAAGATATAAAGTAAGGATGGCTTCCAAATATCTAATCAAAGTATTTTATAAGAAACAATCCTTATTCATGAAGTTGAGTGTCATAACTACATCATTGTAACTAGCTAGCATCACAAGTGAGGAACGATGTGGGGAATCTCATATGCAATATTTTTTTTTTAATTATATTCATGGATTAAGATAAACTAGTATTAGGAAAATCCATTGGCTGAAAACATAAAGAATCAAAATTTTCAAAAAAATGTTCCAATTTCTTCCACTTATCTCCATTCATTCGGAAGGTGAGAAAGCAAAGATAAAATATGAAACTATAAATGCTTAGTGGAGAATGATTGAATACAAACAACATTATTTAATGTTTCTTCTATATAAAAATAAGGAAATATAAGCATGGATGACACATATGTTAGTATTTAATTGGAGAATGGGGACTATATCCATGTTGATCTAAACATATTGATAACGTTTATCCTTGTCAATTTTGAAATGTAGTGGAACCATCACCCATGATATTTTGATATGACATTCATAATATTTATAGTGAGCATAATGTCTTCTCATAATGAGGAAGGGAACATTTCTCATATGTGATGGAAGATATTGTGCAAGCATTGAAATATCTTATGGAGAGTTGATTTTAAGGCCGCTATATTTATATTGTTTACCATGAGCATGTGCCACTTGCAAAATATGGTTTACACATGCTATTAACACCCCTTCAGCTTGGGTAAGTATTCTTTAAAAATCAAGTTTCTCACTAGTATCAATGGAATTCCATCAAAATAAGTGGCAATAACCTCACTCAGGCTTACATGTTTTACTTATAGGTCCTTTAGACCCTATCAAAACATAGATTCTAGGAAATTATTCTTGGAAAACATGGCACGTTTGGAAATTTCAAAGGCTATCTATATTTTCCTTGAAACATTTATGAGCTAAAATCATGCTTGCATCACAATGAATATAATCTCCATCCATAGAATCATGTTGAGCACAAATTAGAATCATAGTCCTCCAAAATATACTACTTCTTCAATATTGTCAGAGATTTCTCAAATATGCATCATGGGAATGAGCCTATTACATCTAATTATTATATCCCTTAAATTTATGAATTTCATTATTTAACCCACTTTAATTGAATAGTGTATTGGTCATAAAATATTGTCAAACTTAATTTCTATCTCACTGTAAAAGGAGGAGTACACATGTAAAATTTGAAAACAACTAATATATATACAAAAATTACATTACTTTATCAGTTAGACATTCTAGGATGATTTGGAGGAAGGTTATGACATGGATCTTCTTCACTTCTAAGATTGTGAAGGGAGTTCCTTACTCTATCTTTGTTCAAACGAATTGTATCACAGGTCGAGAAAAGAAAAAATGGTATATTTCAAGTAAAGAAGATGATTTAAAATGGATCATATTAGTAATGTTGTTCTCATTTTCCATTCAGAATAAAACCCAAGATGCTTACCATTTGCATATCAAGTGCTTAAGGATTCATCATTTTTTCTTAATTAACTGATTCCCATGAGAGTTTCTTATGTAAATGTTATAAACAATTTAACATAAAACATATGTTGAACAAAAGAAAAATAACAACAAAGAACATCAAAATACAACACACAACAAAAAGATTTGATGAGGAGTTCACCTCTCCTGGACTATGTCTCCTTGGTCCAACTTCTAATGCTTGGGCCTCTCTATTATGCTTACAATTACAACAAAGGTGTGTTTACATTGCTAAAATGTCTCTGAGACCTGTTGGAAATCATACAAAGAGGGGGGGTGAATCAGTATTATCAAGTCAAACAATTTTTCATTTCCAAACTTATATATATATATATATATATATATATATATATATATATATATATATATATATAACATATATATATATATATATATATATATATATATAATATATATATATATATATATATACGCTACTTCAGATATAGGAACCCGCGTATACACGCAATTGTGTCTAAAGCAACTAGCGTATACCCAGTAAACTTAAGATTTAGTTAATCCATTTGATCTTTAATCAGTGCATCAGAACTTCATTAACCATAAGAACAGTAAACAGGTGCAGAAAAACAAGACAAATCATCACACACATGAACACAAGATATAAGGTTGAAACCCAATGTGGGTGAAAACCACCTGCTGCAATTCGTCTCTATCTTATTTTAATAAGAAACTTCTTTTTACAATATTTCTGTACTGGTGCAGTCTTATACCAGTACGCATGCTTCTACCTATAGAAGGCTACAAGCTTCTCTCATTCTCCAACTTCTCCTGGAAGGGAGCTACAACCCCCTTAGCTTTTGTACTAGTTGATGTACTAGTACACAGGTGCTGACCTACAGAAGGCTACAACCTTCTCTTTTCTTCCAAGGACCATGTTTCATAAATTTTCAGACTGGATCCATTAATAACATCAATCAATTATCAAATATATCTGCATAAACCAATCTCCTTCGCACCAACCAAAAACTAAAGCAAACAATCACTTCTCTGAATGCTGTAACTAGAATACAGTAATAGTAATCAGAAACCAATCTTGAACCCAGAACGCTGCAGCAATAAACATAAGTAGCTAAAACGTATTTTATGAGACGTACGCTACTTCAATATGTAGAACCTGCGTGCATACACTGTTGTGTTAAGGCAAACCTGCATATACGTTGTTTTTGCATTACCGAACCAACATGTATACGCCCTGTTGCTATGTTGAACCTGCGTACAGATCTGTAAAAGATAATTTATCCTTTTCAACTATTCAGACATCATTTATACCCAGTTCATCAGATTTACAGATCAAAACATGCACCAAATATAACAGATCAAAATCACAAAAAGATACTTCTTTTCAAGCCTTAAGATCTTGACCCATCAATAGAACTTATCCTTCTTTTAGCGCTCAGGTTCCTCCTTGATTTAGATTCAGTTATGCACCATAACCCAATGACCAGTATTCTAGATCTTGCTCTTCATAAGATATTGAATACTTGAGTGCCTTTGCCTAATGATCTCCTTTCCCTTTTATAGTCTTAGGCCTTACTCAATACCATGGTCCAAAACCACTTTGAATCAATACTTGGGACCCAATACCTGGGTTCAACACTTTGGACGAGATACCATGGTCCAAAACCATAGGTCCAAATACCAAGGACTAAATACTATGGACTAAAAACAATTTTCCTTGCATGAAAGTGTCTGCATATGGATACGCGCCTTCTGATCGGTGATCTCGCATGTATACGTGACTTGGTTAAGTGGAACCTGCGTATATCTCTTTTTTCCTTCATTCTGAGAGCCTGAACTGTGATTTGTCATCTGAGTGAGTTGCCATCAAGGACAACACATGTGCCATAGTGCCAAACTTGTGTCATAATGCCATTTTCAAAAACAAAAATAGACAAAATAGACAAAAATGCTAGAATGGTCTCTTTTTGCACCTAATTTGGTGAAAAAATGAAGAAGTTATGACTTCTCCTAGTTCTCCCACTATTGGTTCAACAATTTTCTCCACATCCGGCATGATCCTACAAATTAGCCCCAAAAACTGCTAACATGGCAAAATTTTTGCCATGTAGCAGCCCATAATCTGTCGGTCGAATCGCAATCAGCAAGGACTGACGAGCTTAAGGTCTATGAACATGGTGGCAATGTGCGATTGCAATGTGTGTGGACCCTATGGGAGTATTAACCAAAGACTATAACCTTATCGCATTCAAGATATCACGATCGGCGAAAAACCAATGGTCTTGGATATGAGGGATTGTACAGTATTGCAATTTCTGATTTTGGTGTTGCATCGCAACCCAACTCTTGCCCGAGGCTAATTCTGTCATACTTCACTCCCTTTACTAATGTGCAATTGTGATTTCTCACATCACAAACCTTCCCCACTCAGGGGCCGATTCTTTAACACAATCCACCTGCGACTTGCAATTATGATATGCAGGGGCAAGTGATGGCCTGCCACTTGGTGCCTCCTCATTCACTGAAGGGCATACCATGTCATCTAATCATGTAATGTGTCTACGTCAAACTTGAACTTTGACTTTCTCTAACTTCTGCATACGAGCTCCATTTGAGTGGCATTCGCATCGTTGAAATCAGAATGATGAGCTCTTCGATCTAAACATGAGTATAACAAAATTATGACACTTTTATTTTTTAGCATAATTTTGAGCACCTGATCACTCCTCCCCACTAGAAGCTTTTTGACCCCAAAATATTATATTCAATTATTGAACAGATGAGGGTACTATTACCTCACCTTCCCCTCTTCAATCTATTTGACCTTTGATGGATTTGTACCTTTGAGACCCACTCGAAGATAATCATCATTTCCCCTCTTTGATGACCTCGTTCTTTTGTCAAGTATTATGTCTTTTTGAATGTCATAAATAAATTCTTGAGAGAAATATTCAATTGATGGAATCTATAAACTTTCTCCTTGATTCTCAATCAAAGGAGCTCATACAATCTAAAATTGTCAACGTTAACAACATAATACATTTTGCATATATGAAGGCAAATCAAGCTTGAAAGCATTATTAGCAATATTTTCCAGAATTTTAAATGGACCATAATAGATTGGTTTCAACATTTTACCTTCATCTTGAAGCCTTTCCTTGCTATTGTAAAGCCAAAATTCATCACCTACTTGAAGCTGAGGATCCACACGATACTTTTCATGCCTTGCCTTATACTTTCCTTGATTATTTTCTAGTTGTTCTTGAACTGTTTGGTGAATCAATTGAATTTTCTCAATGAATTTCTTTGCTCTGTCTATGCCGTTATGTCCATCTATAGCTAGATATTTCTCAAAGATGAAATCCAAAGGCGATTTAGGAAAATAGCCAAGACATGCCTCAAAAGGCGAAGTTAGAGTAGAAGAGTGTTTTCATCGGTTGTAAGCATGATCAATATAATGCAATTGTTCATCCCACAACTTAGGATTTTTGTTGCAATATCCTCTTAGGAAATGAATAATTGTCTTGTTAACCACTTCAGTTTGACCATCTGTTCGTGGATGGAAGGTTGTACTTTTCTTCAACTTGGTGTCCATCAAGTTCCACAAATTTGACCATTAATTCCAAACAAATCAAGAATCATGATCACTTACAATAGAAGTAGGTAATCCAAAATGAACCCATACATTTTGAAAGAAAAGTTGAGATGTTTTTCCAAATGCAATTTGTTTTTTACAAGGAATTAATATGCACATCGTGTTGAACCTATCCACAACTACGTACAAATAATCATGACCTTTTCTTGATAAAGGAAGACCTACTATAAAATCCATAGAAACACTCTCCCATGGACTTGAAGGCACTAGAAGTGGAGTGTACAATCCTAGATCCCTATTACTAGGCTTACTGACTGCACACAATGAACAACCTGTGATAAAACATGATACAAGTTCAAGCATACGAGGCCAGTAAAAATACCTCTCAATATTTACCACTGTTTTACTTACATCAAAATGTCCAGCAATAAGAGAAGTGTGTGCTTGCCTTGTGACATTTACTCTCTCCCCGTCTAGAACACAAATTTTTCCCAAATGATACAATAGATTATCATGTACATGGCAGTTTAATTCCTCAACTTGGTGGCCTTGATTCAAGTTTGAATATACCTCTTGAAATTCAGCATCATATGCATATTGTTCAACATAACTTTCAGGAAAAATCATAATGATTCTTGAGTAAAATGGCTGCATTAACAACTGGTCTAGAAAGAATATCAACAACTCTATTATAAATACCTTTCTTGTACCTCATTACCAAGTGGAATTTTTGTAAGAATCCCATCCAACAAAAGTACCTTGATTGCTAAAATTTTGTTTGAGATTGCAGATATTTGCAAAGGTTGATGATCGGTGTGAATAATGGTTTCTTTTCCCATTGAGTAATTGATGTAGGAGCACGTAACTTGGAGGGAAAATCTTCAAACTTATTCAAAAAATCCAAAAAAATCTACAGGCAAAGGAGTGGGGTCCTTTAGCCAATAGTTTCCATGCTTTTCTAGTTTAAGATAGGGATATAATTAAGAATAAAAGCATTCTGTAATAATCAATTATGGATAAGAGATAATAAGTTTTTATGAATGATTGCTTTAAATAATTCTATGTAAAAGGCATGCTTTTGTATGAATAAGGACCGAGAGGGCTTATTTATTATTTATAAAATAAAATAATGGAATGCTCTAAAAAAGTTGTGCCTGGAAGCATTATCATTGACAAAAACTCTTTCTGTGCATTTGATTGATGGTTCTTTGTTATACTGTAATTTGTATTTGTATCTAGTTGTGATTATTTCCTTCTAAATGTTGTTAATGATGATTCGGATCAGTTTTTCCTCTTAATATTCATTTTAATCTTGCTAATGTGTTTTCCATATATCGGCGCATCTATTTCCTCTTACACACATTGTTGAGCTTCCAAGCGGAAACTCTGTTTTACACAGAGAATTCGTGAAATTACTTAGCCGCAACAGAGTTCCAAACTTAAAATTTTATAAGGTTTGGTTCATTCCCATATCGGGTCTGAACCAAGATCACATTACATAATCACAAGTGGACTAGAAAGGTCCTTTGGAGTTGCTGAAGTCCGAAACTCTGACAGCCAGACCCAAAACACTATAGAGAAGAGTTAAAAGGATATTGGGTCCGCGATTATCATCACATCAGAAGTTTGGACTGGAGGAGCCTTGCCTTGGGAGTACTAGAGTCGCCGATTGTGACCTCCGATAACACTACGTGTTATCGTGTCAGAGGAGGGAGCTTGGAAGGGCGATTATAGATCGCCAATAGTATTAATTGCATTCAACGAATAGTTTGAAATTTAAAGAGCCGATAGTTAATTTTTTAGAATTAACAATATAGTGATAATTAAAGTGCTGACAATGTCTTCTGTTCCTTAGGAGCAAAAGCCTCCGCCTGTGTATCTGATAGTGTTGCTCTGTTCCTTTGGAACGAAAAAGCCGCAACTGTGTTCATTGCGTTTGAAATGCATTATCTATTGTTTTAAAGTAACGATAGACTGTCTTTATAATTCCTATGGAATTATAGTTCTGATAGAAGGAAATAAGGCCTGTGAGATGATTTGCCCGGTAACAGCAGTTGGGGTGATAAGAGGAAAATCTCATGAGACAGTCGATCTAATATTAGATGACTGATACAGAAAGAGGAATTTAGCCAAAAATTGAAGAAATAATATTAGGCTTTGGCCATTTGTCCATATCGCCTGCACCCAGGCCACCATTAGTGGTATCAAAGCAAGCATCTGACATTGAATTAAATCTCAGAAGCAGGAGAAGGAAAGTTAATATGGATTTCAGATTGGAAGAGGACGAGGATGTGGTGGAAGAGGACGGCCTGTTGCAAACACTGAAGTAATGGAAGTTGTGCAACAAATGCAAGCTAGATTGGATGCATAAACAACAGGCAGAAATATAGATGATGGAGATGTTAGTGAACCTGAGGTTCAAGCTGCAGAGGAGGAAGCTGTAGTAGTTACCCCTGAGATGAGATTCTTCCAGTCAATGTTGAGATTCACAGCTAGGCCAAAGATCGAAGTTCCAATATATGAAGGAGGATTGAATCCAGAAGAATTGATGGACTGGATTAATGGCATGGAGAAATTCTTTGACTATGAAGAAACAAAAGATGAGAAGAAAGTCAAGTTTTCTGTGACCAAGTTAAAAGGCCATGCAATGCTTTCATGGGATGGTGTGCAGGCAAAAAAAAGAGACTTGGAAAGCAACCTATCAATAATTAGAGCAGGATAGTAGCAAAGCTAAGAGGTAAGTTTCTACTAAGCAATTATCAGCAAACCTTGTTCAAACAGATGCAAAATCTTAGACAAAGGTCCTTGACAGTGAAAGAATACATAGAGGAATTCTACAAGGTAAGCGTAAGAGATGGAGAAGCCCAGGATACAGATGAGAAGGTGGCTATATATATTAATGGCTTTAGGATGGACATTCAAGACGAGATAAGTATATTTTCTCCTAAAACAGTAGAGGAAGCTTATCATATAGCACTGAAAGCTAAATAAAAACTCATGAGGAAGCAGTGTACGAGAGGGAGAGGTACCTTCGGAGGAAGGGGAAGTCAAGGTGGTAGAGGGAGATCTATAGCACCTAAATATGGAGCTAGCAGTAGCTCAACCCAGCATGCACCCACAGGAGGTGATGGAAGAGGCAGAGGGAGTTTTTCTAGAGGAATAGGAGGTAGAGGAAGAGGAAGAGAAGTAAGATGTTATATATGTAACAAACTAGGACATAGAGCCTTTGAGTGCCCAGAGAAAGCAGAAAAAAATAAGAGGAATGCTACTGTTGCTCAAGCTGAGGGGGAAGCAACAACAATAATGACAGGAGAAGAAAATATACCAGAGAGAGGAGAATCTTTAGTAGTCCATAAAGCTTTGCTCAAGCCAGCAAAAGAGATAGCTAAACCATCACAAAGAAAGACTTTATTTAGAACAGTGTGTAAAGTTCAAGGGAAATGTTTTCAAATGATCATTGATAGTGGCAGAACTGATAATTTGGTCTCTACAGAATTGGTGGAGAAATTAAAGCTGAAGAAAATGAAACATCCAACACCTTACAAGGTGTCATGGTTACAAAACGGACATCAACTGTTAGTGAATGAATAGTGTGAAGTGGAATTTCAAGTGGGCAAGTATAAAGATAAAATTGTATGTGATGTGATGCCAATCAATTTGTGTCACATATTGCTTGGATGACCTTGGCAATATGACAGAGGAGCCATGCATGATGGGAAAAGAAACACCTACAAGTTTGGAAAGGATGGTATCAATCATACGCTGCTGCCTCTGCAAGAAGAAGATGTACTAGGAATGAAGACTGATCCAAAAACTCTGTTATTAGGAGCAAAGGAATACTTGAAGCAGATTGAGGAGAATGAGGCAAATTTTGTTGTAATTTCCAAGCCCAAGGTAATAATGACTTCTACTCAAATTTCTGATTTACCCATTGAAACTCAAGAAATGTTGGAGAAATATTGTGATAGTATTGTTGATGATTTGCCAAATGAGTTGCCACCGATTAGAAGAATTAGCCATCATATAGATTTGATTCTTGGAGCAAGTTTTTCTAACAAAGTATCTTATAGAATGACTCCTACAGAAAATGAAGAGGTTAGGAAACAGGTGCAAGAATTGCTTGACAAATGGCTGATCAGAGAGAGATTCAGTCCTTCTGTAGTGCCAACAGTGTTCAGTCCAAAGAAATATGGAGGTTGTAGAATGTGTATAGATTCAAGAGCCATCAATAAAATCAGAATCAGGTATAGATGCCCTTTACCTAGAATTGAAGATTTAATGGATTACTTGAGTCGAGCAAAGTATTTTTCAAAACTAGATCTTAAAAGTGGGTATCATCAGATAAGGATAAGAGAAGGGGATGAGTGGAAAGTTGCTTTTAAGACAAATGAGGGATTTTATGAGTGGAGAGTAATGCCTTTTGGGTTGTCAAATGCACTAAGTACGTTTATGAGACTCATGAATGAAGCTTTTAAAATATTTTATTGGTAAATTTGTAATAGTACATCTGGACGATATATTAGTTTACAGCAGGTCTAAGGAGGAGCACATGAGGCATCTGAATTATGTCTTACAAAGGCTGCAGCAGGAGAAATTATCACTAAATTTGAAGAAGTGTTCATTCATGAAAGAAGATCTAGTGTACTTGGGTTTTGTTATTTATGTTGAAGGGTTGAAGATGGATCCAGAGAAGATCAAGGCAATCATGAAGTGGCCTTCACCTAAGAGTGTTTTTGAGGTAAGAAGTTTTCATGGTCTTGCTAGCTTTTATAGAAAATTCATTAAGAATTTTAGTAAGATCAATGCACCCATTATTGAGACCATAAAGAAGGATAAACAACCATTTAGATGGACTGCTGAAGAAGAAAAAAAATTTCAACTGTTAACGAAGAAAATCAATGAAAAGCCTATTTTGGTTTTACCTGATTTTAGTAAGCCTTTCCAAATGAAGTGTGATGCCAGCAGAGAAGCAATTAGAGGTGTTTTAAGCTAGGAAGATAGACCTATAACCTACTTTAGTGAAAATTTAAATGAATCCAAAAAGAAGTATTCTTCTTATGATAAGGAGTTCTACGCATTTGTATAGTCATTAAAGAAATGGAGGCATTATCTAATATCAAAAGAATTTATCCTTTACTCAGATAATCATGCACTATAGTATATTATGCAACAACAAAATCTTAGCCAGAAACATGCCCAATGGGTAGAGTATCTTAAAGGTTTCCATTTTGTTTTGAATCATATAAATGGCCAATCAAACAAAGTTGCAAATGCCTTAAGTAGGAGGAATGTATTTTTTCATGAGAGTCAAATCCAAGTGTTGGGTTTTTTCTTAAAGAATTGTATGAAACAGATCCAAGTTTTAAAGAGGCATTTGAAGCTGTAAAAATCCTGTTTTGATGGATAGGAGTAGATGGTTGGATTAATTCTTACAAGATGGACTATTGTTTAAGAAAATATGTTGTGCATACCAAACTGTTCAATGAGGGAGAATTTAAACAAAGAAAAACATAGTGGAGGACTTGCATGACGTTATGTGTACAAAAGACTTTTGAATAGTTGAACAGATTTTATTTCTAGCCAAAAATGAAATCTGAAGTGGAGAAGTATGTGAAAACATGCAAAGTCTGTCAATATGCAAGGGGAAGGAACCAAAATATAGGTTTGTATGTCCCATTACCAATTCCAGATAGGCCTTGGGATATGGTAAGTATGGATTTTGTTTTGGGCTTACCAAAGACTCAAAGAGGTAATGATTCAATTTTTTTTGTAGTGGATAGATTTTCAAAAATGGAAGACTTTATTCCATGTTATAAGACTAGTGATACTTCTCACATTGCTAATTTTTTTTTAAAGAGGTTGTAAGATTGCATGGGTTGCCTAAAAGTGTTGTCTCAGATAGGGATTCCAAATTTGTTGGAAATTTCTAGAGGACACTATGGAAGAAATTGGGAACTAAGTTAAGTTTCAGTTTTTCATATCATCCACAAACTAATGGATAGACTGAAGTTATGAACAAGATTTTGGGCAATTTTTTAAGAAGCCTTACTGCAGAACATCTAAAGCAATGGGATAAAGTGTTGGCACAAGCTAAATATGCATATAATGACTCACCTAACAGAAGTACATGATAGATTCCATTCCATATTGTTTATGGAATGCATCCAAGAGGAGTATCTAAGTTAAGAAACTTGGGAAAAGAAGAGATGAGAAGTGCAGAGGGTGAAGATTTTGCTTCAGAAATGCAAGCAATACATGAACAAGTGAAACAACAACTATGGGATAGCAACATCAAGTATAAGACCAGAGCAAACATGAGAAGAAGAGAGGTGAAATTTGAAGTTGGAGATCTTGTTTTAGCACATCTCAAAAAGGAGAGGTTTCCAAAGAGGGAGTATAACAATTTGAAGTTCAAAAAAATTTGACTGTTCAGAGTGTTGAGGAAATTTTCTACAAATGCCTATGAAATTGAGTTACCCTCTGATGTTGGAATATCACCAATTTTTAATGTTGCATACCTGTACAAGTATGAAGGTGAAACTACAGATGATACATCACAAGATCAAGAGACCCAAGAAATTGATTGGGTAAAACAATTACCCACAGCAAAGAATTTGCGGCCAGAAAGAATTCTGGACAAGAAGGTGGTTAAGAAAACAAGGGGACAAGAATACTTTCAGTATTTGGTAAAATGGAAGGATATGCCAACTATTGAAGCTACTTTGGTTACTGAAGACATGATACAGAAACTAGGTAGTTCTGTAGATGAACTCATGGACAGGAGACCATGAAGAATTTTGTCCTTAGGAGTCTGATGCAAGAGCATGAGACTTGGAGAGAAAATATTCAAACTTATTCCAAAAATCCAAAAAAATCTACAGGCAAAGGAGAGGGGTCCCTTAGCCAGTAGTTTCCATGCTTTTTTATTTTAAGATAGGGATAGAATTAAGAATAAAACCATTCTGTAATAATCACTTATGGATAAATGATAATAAGTTTTTATGCATGATTGCTTTAAATCACTCTATGTAAAAGGCATTCTTTTGTAGGGATAAGGACCAAGAGGGCTTATCTATTATTTATAAAATAAAATAAAGAGACACTCTGAAAAAGTTGTGCTTGGAAGCATTATCATTGACAAAAACTCTTTATGTGCATCTGATTGATGGTTCTCTATTATACTATAATTTGTATTTGTATCTGGTTGCAATTCTTGCCTTCTGAATGTTGTTAACGATGATTTGGATCAGTTTTTCCTCTTAACATTGGTTTTAAGCTTGTTAATGTGTTTTCCATATATCGACACATCTATTTCCTCTTACACGCATTGTTGAGCTTCCAAGCGGAAACTCTGTTTTACATAGAGAATTCGTGAAATTACTTAGCCACAACAGAGTTCTGGACTTAAAACTTTATAAGCTTTTGTTCATTCCCATATCGAGTCTAAACCAAGATTGCATCACATAATCACAAGTGGACTAGAAAGGGCCTTTGGAGCTGCCGAAGTCCAAAACTTTGACAGTTGGACCTGAAACATATAGAGAAGAGTTAAAAGGATATTGGGTCCACGATTATCATCGCATCGCAAGTTTGGAGCGAAGGAGCCTTGCCTTAGGAACACTGGAGTCGCTGATTGTGACCTCTGATATCACTACGTGTTATCACGTCAGAGGAGGGAGCTTGGAAGGGCGATTATAGATCACTGATAGTATTAATTGCTTTCAACGCATAGTTTGAAATTTAAAGCACCGATAGTTAATTCTTTAGAATTAGCAATATAGTGATAATTAAAGTGCCGACAATGTATTTCGTTCCTTGGGAATGAAAGCCTTGCCTGTGTATCCGATAGTGTTGCTATGTTCCTTTGGAAGGAAAAAGCCTCAACTGTGTTCATTGCATTTGAAACGCATTATCAATTGTTTTAAAGCAACGATAGACTATCTTTATAATTCCTATGGAATTATAGTTCTGACAGAAGGAAATAAGGCCTGTGAAATGATTTGCACGATAACAGGCGTTGGGGTGATAAGAGTAAAAACTCATGAGACAGTCAATCTAATATTAGATGACTGATACAGAAAGAGGAATTCAGCTAGAAATTGAAGAAATAATATCAGGTTTCGGTTGTTTGTCCATATCGCCTGCACCTAGGGCACCGGTAATGCTTCCATTTCTTCACACTTTGCACCAACACGTAAAGCTCTTTATCATATGTAGGATAGCTAATAACAACACCATTAAAAATATCAAAATGAAATGAAATGGGCTTGCCATGATGTAAAATAACTGCACCCATGACATAGTCACTTGCATCTGTTTATATTTCAAATGGTTGTTTCAAATCTGGCAATGCTAAAACTAGGGTTGAATTGATATCTTTTTTAAATCATCGAATGATCTTTTATGTTTGCCTCCCCATTGGAATACAACCTTCACACTGCTCAAATCATGTAGTGGAACTATTATGGAAGAGAAATTAGTAATGAATTTCCTCTAGTGCTGCGCTGCCCCTAGAAAACTCCTTACTTCTATGACTGATTTGGGTACTAGCCAATTCATAATGACCGAAACTTTAGAGGGGGAGACCTTCAGATCACCTCCTCCAACTATGTGGCCCAAATACATTAAGGAATTTTTCGTGAATTCACATTTAGACATCTTCATATATAATTGTTCTTTTTTCAAAACATCTAACACTTTTCTCACATTCTTGACATTCTCTTGTCGTGATTTGTTGAATATCAAAATATCATCTAAATAGAAAATTACAAACTCATAAAGAAAGGATCTTAAAACATCATTCATAAGTCTCACAAATGTAGATGGAGCATTACAAAGACCGAAAGGCATAACTAGCCACTCAAATAATCCCTGTTTGTTTTTAAAAGTTGTCTTCCAAATATCCTCCTTGGTTATTCTAACTTGATGATATCCAATTCTCAAGTATAATTTAGTGAAATATTTTGCATTCTCCAAATGATCAAGGAAATCATCTATTATGGGGAGTGGGTATTGATTCTTTATGGTAAGTTTATTCAAAGCTTGATAATCTACACACATGTATCAGGGTCCATCTTTCTTGGGTACCAAAACAATTGGTGAACCACATGGGGAAGTAGAGGGACAAATTACACCTTTATCTAGCAATTACTGGACTTGTTTCTTAATTTATAAACTTTCTAGAATTGACATTCAATACATACCTGGAAGTCAAATGTCTTGTTGTAGCTAAATTTCTTGTTGAATTCCCCTTTTTGGTGGCAATCTTTTTGGTTCTTGAAACACATCTCCATATTGATTGACCACATCAACCAATTCTTCTTTCAGCATCACGTCACAGTGTGCAAAGGATTCACGCTCTGTGTCATTCTTCTTCTTGATCATAAGGATAACAGGATTCTTGTTGCAATTGATGAGTCGCTTCATTTGCCTTGCGCTTGCTAAAGACAGATTAAGATTTCTATGATGGGCTCTCACAATACACTCCACTCCATCTTTGTACAAATGATATTTGTTCTCAAATATATGGAAAATGACTTTCTGGTTATACAGATATGAGCTTCTCACACAATTCCAAAAATATCCAGCGACACTACATCTAATTCAACTTCATCAACAAAAATGGTAGTAATGACAAACTTGAAAACACATTTCCTTGTGACGTGAACATTTCCATCCTTGGTTATCCAACCTAACAGATATAGTTTATGATGAGGCACGCTTTCTAGATTCAACTTCTTGACCAAGTCTGTAGAAATTAAATTTTCCTGGGATCCACTATCAAACAATGTATCAATCTTGGTGTGTTTGGAAATAACTCTGATATAGAACAACTCAATTATGTTTTCTTCATTTGAAGCATTGTTGGAGTTATTTGATATGCTGGTGCATGCCACGACTTCCTCTTTGGTGACTGTGGTTGAAATCTTTGTTTCATCACCTAAGTCGGATCCCAATTCTTGTTGTACAGTAGCGTTTGTCTTATATTTCCCTTTATTGTTAAATTTATTCAGTTTTAATTGAGGATGAAACTCCTAGAAATGTGCTTCATCATGGCCCTCTTTGGAACAATTCTTGCACATGGGTTTCTCCCCTTCTTTCTTCACAAAAGCATTTTTCTTTTGCTTTCCTTTAGATTTCTTTCCTTTTTCATCACTCTTGAATGGCTTCTTCTTACCTTCTTCTTATATATTTTTCCTTCTTGTTTCGAGGTGTGTAGCTTGAACACAAACCTCATCAAGGTTTGTGCGATTAAACATAAGAATGGTGTGTTGAAGATAGCTATGAAAACCTCCTATGTATTTTAGCAAAGTATCTTGTGACTTCAAGTCTACTCCTAGCATAAGAGCTCTTCTCCTAAACTCCTGAGTATACTCTTGCATATTGTGACCTTTTAATTGTCTGAAATTTTTCCAATTCATGATAGCTTTTTGCATATAAGCTAAAAGGTAGAACTGTATTTTTATAGCAACAATGAAATTAGACTAAGAAATATAGATCATACGATGTTTTTTGATCTAGCCTTGAGTCCTTGCTTCCCACTAAATGAGTGTTACACTCTCCATTCTCAATGAACCCAACTGAATGTTTATGTCATCCTCTTGAAGGTTTTGAATCCTAAAATAGGCCTCCAACCGACGAATCCAATTATCAAGCTTCTTTGCATTCACTTCACCATTATACATGGGAAACTTGAATTTAACATCAAGTTTTAAAAACGGTAATTTACCAGTGAAGAATGATGATCAGTATTAGTAAGGGTCATATTAGTGGAAGAGTCTGAAGAAGAAAATGAAGAATATTGTGGAGAGGGTGGAGGTTTATCTCCATTCCCATTACCTCATTTTCCATTACCTTCTCCTTTGGGAGGTTTGGAACTTTCTCCTTGGAACCTATTATTCTTCTCTTCATAGCTGATCTTCACCATCTCTGTTATATGAAAGAAAGCCTTTCTGAAGGTCTTCTCATCTTTTGTCATGTTTGTAGGTTCTCTTTCATGAGACATAATCTCTAAAGTCTCAACTACAACTTGAGGTTAAACTGGTGTTGGAGATTCTGGAAACCTTGCTCTTCCTCCCCTTGACCCAACTTTAGGGCTCCCAACCAGCTTTACTTCACCTCTTTTGAGTTTTAACCTTGTTAGCATGACACAAAACTAGAAAACAATTAAATCTTTCTTTGCACAAACAAATATAGTAAACAAAAACCAATGCTATGATACCAACTTCATATGAAATGGAGTAGATTAATAATGTTGTGCTAATTCCCCATTCAGAATAAAACCCAATATGCTTATCATTCTCTTATCAAGTTCTTATGGATTCACATTTTTTCTTAATTAACTAATTCCGATTAGAGTTTATTATGTAAATGTTATAAATAATATAACATAGAACATATGCTAAACTGTAGCAAAATAACAACAAAGAACATCAAAATACAACACACAACACAAATATTTGATGAGGAGTTCACCCCTCCTGGGCTACGTCTCCTTGATTAAACTTCCAATGTTTGGGCCTCTGTATTATGCTCAAAATTACAACAAAATTATTTTACAATCTTCAAATGCCTATGAAGCATGTCTCAATGTGTTTAGAATAGGAAAAACTGTTAGAGTTGTCTCTTTTTGCACCTAATTTGGTGAAAATTGAAAACGTTATGACTTCTCGTAGTTCTCCCACTATTGATTCCACAATTTGCTCCACATCTGGTATGATCATACAAATTAGCCCTAAAAACCGCTAACTGGGTGAAAATTTCACTACACGACGGGCCATAGTTTGTCGACTGAATCGCAAATTGCAATCGGCAAGGATTGACGAGCTTAAGTTCTATGAACACGGCAGCGATGTGCATGGACCTGACAGAGTATTAGCTAGAGCATATAACCTTATGACATCCAGGATATTGTGATTGATGGAAAACCAATGGTCTTAGATATGCGGGACTATGCAGTATTGTGATTTTCGATTGTGATATCGCATCGCAACCTTGATCTCGTTGGGGGTCGATTCTATCGTACTTCACTCCCTTCGCCGATGTGCGATTGTGATTTATTGCATCACAACCCTTCCCCACTCCGGGGCCGATTCTTTAACATGATCCGCCTGTAACTTGGAATTGTGATATGTCGGGGCCAATGGTGGCCTGCCACTTAGTGCCTCCTCATTCGCTAAAAGGCCTGACATTTCATCTAATTCTGCTATGTGTCTAAGTCAAACCTGAACTTTGACTTGCTGTAACTTCTGCATACGAGCTCAGATTCGAGTGTCATTCAGATCGTTGGAATCAGAATAACAAGTTCTTTGATCTGAAAGTGAGTTTAACAAAATTCTGAAACTTTGATTTTTGAGCGTAATTTTGAGCACTTGATCAGAAGACATGTGTAAAATCACAAGATGAAAAAAACCACTTCTACTATAGTCATAAAGGAAGGATTTGAAATATAATTGTTGTTTCAAGTGAAATTGTATGAGGCATGAATAGTTCTATTTCTATCAGTAAGGATAGAAAAACTATAGATTTAGCAATGGAAAACTATCTTGAATTGATAAATGGAAAAGAATAAAACAATATATGTCGTCATTTTGATTAATATATGCTTTAAAGATACTATTATTCTCATTATGGAAGAAATAAACCATAAATCCAACTTCTTTCACCACAACTTCTTTCACCACAATTTGAATATATTCCTAGAACATATTTCCATGATTTGAAAATAATTCTAAATTTTATTAAAATTTATAAGAAAGGAAAAAATATAACTCTAAAATTTCAAATGGAAAACAACTCAAGATTTTCAACACTAAATGAAAATATTCATAATCACATAAATAAATTTCATAATACCTAAAAATACATACAAAATTAATAATACCATTAAGAAAAATAAATAAAATTATGAATAAACTCTACGGCTCGCATGAATCATATACCACTACAGCTTATGAATTCGATCTCTCTACAACTCGTATGAATTAGGTCTCTCTGTGGCTTCTTTGTTTACGCTCTTATACAATCTTTGCTGCGGAATATATAAACGTTGCGGCATATATAAATACCGAAGTCTCGCTCTGTGGCGCCAAAGTCTCACTCGCTTTTCTATAAGCACCAAAGCGGCATATATATAAAATACCCAAGTCTCGCTCTGTGGCACCAAAGTCTCACTCGCTTTTCTATAAGCACCAAAGTGGGTTATACAAAACACCTAAGTCTCGCTCTGTGGCACCAAAGTCTCACTCGCTTTTCTATAAGCACCAAAGTGGGTTATACAAAACACCGAAGTTTCGCTTTGTGGCACCAAAGTATCCCCTAACTTCTCATGCGGTGACCTCTACGTGATATCTGTTTCGGTGGTGAAATATACTTTCAAACGTATGTGGTGATATCTCTCCCCGGTGGCCACACATCTATTACATATGCTGATCTATACAGTGTGTACATCTTTGTGCAAACTCTGGCCAAAAACATAACTATGTGACATACAATCTTTTGCCTAAGTGCATATGTTCTTACTTCTCTCTTACTAAGCTTTGTTTTCAATAACTATGAGTACTTTTACCATAACCTCTTTCTGGTAAAGCGAGGCCAAGCCAAATTACTCAATAAAATCATTGAGATATTAATCTCACTGTGAGTTAGTTGTTGGTTAGTTGTCTCTTATTGAGATATTAATTGTATTCTCTGTTAAGTGTTAGAGACATTTTAGTTTTACTTGAGTTTTACTCCATAAGTATCTAGTTTTACTTTAGTCATTTAATATTGATATTTACAACCTAATTTATTTAGTCATTTTGAATATTGAAGAGAGCAATCTCTGCTTTACTTTTGGGATTCATTTTTTGTCATGGTATCAGAGCTTAAACTGTGTAAAACTCTTTGAAAAAGCAACAAAAATAGAATAAAATTACATAAGACACTCCTGTGTGTATTCACCAGAAATGAGCCGAGATAGTAGCAAAGTGAAACAGCTGTGACAAGGAAGTTGCTGCAAAGTATTTAAAAAAAAGAATAAGTCAAAAGTCTGCATTGAAGGGAGACCAGCATTTTTTTGAGAAAATAAACGAGTCCAGCAGTCAAATCGAAAGCGTTATTAACGCCCACCCAAAGAACGACAGAGGCCATAGCGTTAATAACACTCAATAGTTAGATTTCCAATTGACGAAGGATAGTGGTATCGGCAGCTTTGTTATAGCTCTACTGCAACACGAGCCACCAAAAACCAAAAATCTTTGTCAAAGAGTTAAGTCGTTTATTCATGTTATTTTTTTATTAATAGCGTTCGTATAAATGAGTAGTATATAATGGAACTTTTTGGAGATTCCAACAAAAATCTTTGTCAAAAAGTTAAGTCGTTTATTCATGTTTTTTTTAATAGCGTTAGTATAAATGAGTAGTCTATAATGGAACTTTTTTGGAGATTCCGATCATCTAAAAAAATGCATTATTCTAGCCATCCACCCCTCTGCTGCTTGTCCGTCACCTCTGTCTCCATCGCCAAGCCAGAACACTCCTCCGTTATCTCCGTCTCCATCACCTCGCCAGAACACTTTTCCGTTACCTCCGTCTCCGTTCCCTGACACCAGCCCCAGCGTTAACTTCACGCGGTCACTGCCAACTCCCCGCGTTAACTTCACCATGCTTCACCGCGCCAACTCTTCAGCATAATTCACCGTGCCAACTCCATTTGAATTTTCCTCCTCGGCGCTGCATCCTTGCATTCCCTTACACCCGCTTTGCTTCTCGTAAACTATTGTCACAAATTTTATCTCTTCCCACCGTCTTCGTTAGTCGAGGCCGCCAAAGGGACTAGAGACGGGACCATCAATGGCATATAAATCAAACACCAAAAACCACATTTAACTTCCATTTTTTACTGCTTAAATTTGTTGTGTTTTCCAGGGAAAATTCAAGCAAGCACAGTAAACTTGCTTCAACGTATCAAATTTCTCCGAAATTGCAGCAAACTCCAGCAGCAGCTTGCTCGGTTCATCTGCTGCGTCTTTCGACGCAGAAGGCCGAAAATGGCCACACTCGCAGACTCATTTTTGGCCGATCTTGAAGATTCATCAGATAATGATATGCCCCTAGAAGATGAAGAGAATGACTACGCAGGGGAGGAGGCTGAGAATGTTAATGATGACGTGGCTGATGTGGAAACTCTTAACTATGATGATTTAGACAACGTTTCAAAGCTACAAAAGAGCGAGCGTTATCTGGATATCATGCAGAAAGTTGAAGAAGCTTTGCAAAATGGATCTGAGATTACTAGAAATGGGATAGTCTTGGAGGATGAACCAGAGTATGAACTGATTGTTGATTGTAATGCCTTGTCAGTTGATATTGAGAACGAAATTGTTATCATTCACAACTTCATTCGTGACAAATATAGGTTGAAGTTTCCTGAGTTAGAATCTCTTGTACATCATCCAATTGATTGTGCTCGAGTTGTAAAGAAAATTGGAAATGAGATCGATTTAAATCTGGTTGATCTTGAGGGTCTTTTACCTTCGGCAATCATTATGGTTGTTTCTGTCACTGCATCTACCACTAGTGGTAAGCCTCTATTAGAAGAAAACTTGCAAAAGGCTTTAGATGCGTGTGATAAAGTGCTTGCACTTGATGCAGAAAAAAAAGAAGGTTTTGGATTTTGTTGAGAGTAGGATGGGATACATTTCCCCCAATTTGTCTGCTATTGAAGGGAGCGCGGTTGCAGCGAAATTTATGGGTATTGTAGGGGGTCTCTCTTCACTGTCTAAAAGGCCAGCTTGTGATGTGCAACTTTTAGGTGCAAAGAAAAAGATTTTGGAAGGATTTTCAACAGCGACTTCACAATTTCGTGTTGGATACCTTGAACAAACAGAGATTTTCCAGAGAACGCCACCTGCTTTGAGAATGCGTGCATGTCCATTGTTAGCTGCAAAGTCAACACTTGCAGCTCGGGTGGATTCTACAAGAGGTGACTATACTGGAAAACCTAGCAGAAACCTAAGACAGGAAATACGCAAGAAAATAGAAAAGTGGCAGGAGCCTGCACCTGCAAAGCAGTTAAAGCCACTGCCAGTTCCAGATTCTGAACCCAAAAAGAAGCGAGGTGGTCGCAGAGGAAGAAAGATGAAAGAAAGGTATGCTATAATAGACATGCAGAAACTTGCAAGTCGGATGCAATTTGGTGTACCTGCAGAGAGTTCTTTAGGAGATGGGTTGGGGAAGGTTATGGTATGTTGGCCCAAGCTGGAAGTGGAAAATTACGAGTATCTGTTGGCCAAAGTAAGCTTGCAGCTAAAGTGGCAAAAAGATTTAAAGAGAAGATAGTTTGCACTATTCAATTGTAACAGTTGTGACATGGACACGACAATGATTTGGAGGTGGAGCTATATAACTTGCATGAACAGTAAAGGAATGTGGATCTTGATGTGTTTGTGGGGTACAGAGCTAGGGAAACAGTATCAATCTTCAAAGCTAAAATCAATTAGTTCATCGATGGTGAGATCAGGTCTCTTTGAAAGTATATTTTCAAAATTTTCGACATAGAAATAAAAGTTTGTAAAATTTTGGCACTGAAAGGCTCACAAAAAGATCTGAAAGAGGGCTTTTCTAGAGGGTTTCGCTACGTAACAAGGGTTAAAAAGAGAATTAGTCCAAGGAATCATAAGGCACGTCTGAAAGCATTACTTAATAAAGTTGGTGATTTCTAAAATTATCAAGCAAGAGTAGTTAAGGCTTACAAAGAGAAGATCCATTCTACATCATCCTATTTATTATTGAAGGAAAGAAGGAAATGGACCAAAATCTCCAATTAATCCCACTAAATTTTGATAAGGCTTCTTACAGATTGAGTGATATTTTTCAGTGCCTTCTAATATGTTCAGATTCCTTGGTAACAGATTGTGGGTAGGCACATTGCCATTGTTGTCAGAAATTTAAACATTTCTGCAAGATAGATTGATTGTATCACCCCTAAAAGTTGTTGATTGTCCAAGATAGTACAACCTGTATGGGAATAGCTGTTATTAAAGTAAGGATCTTCAAAATCTCATAAGAAGATAGTACAGGTGAGCAAAATCAGAAGAATCGCTTAACTTATTAATTGCTTCACCAATAACAAATAAATGGTTGATTGATTCATTGCACTAATTCAAATAAATTATTTTTCCATGAAATGGTTCTTTGAATTTCCAGTTTTTTTAAACTTAATAGTTCAGGTATATAACTTAATCATTGCACGAATTCAGCTGAATTATTTTTCCATGAAACAGTTGAGCCAGAGACTTTGCATTTCCATTTTCTTTAAACTTAATAGTTCAGATATATAACTTGTGGTTGTAATTACCTGAACTTGTGGGTTGCAATGAGAAGATATGTGGCACCGGAAAATAAGGTGAACAAAATCAGAAGAATGGCTTAAATTATTAATTGTTTCACCAATAACAAATAAATGGCTGATTGATTCATTGCACGAATCAACCTAATTTTTTTTTCCATGAAACAGTTGAACTAGAGACTTTGCATTTCAAGTTTCTTTAAACTTAACAGTTCAGGTATATAACTTGTGGGCTACAACGAGAAGATATCTGACACTCGAAATTGGATCTAAACTCTGTAGCTCGATACTCCCAATAGGAATCTCCTAGAAAATCACCTTAACAAGTGATAAACTCCTTTTGTTCGTTGAATTTGAAGCAAACTGGCAACTTCTTACGATGAAAATCCTCTACTTGATTTCGAACAAAAGAAATGAATCACTTCGTAGCAAGGCACAAACTGAACAATTTTTTTATTGGTATGACTGTACCTGATCTTTGCAAATATTCACTTGCAGAACATTGTCAAAGTCCATAAGGTTGAAATGAAAGTGGAAGACTTGTGCAACAAGGAGCCCCCTAATCACTCTGTTTCCCCTTAGCCATGTAATCACCATGTTATCCCCTTAGCTTGTTCTAGGCAATCCCAATGCTTAGAATCAAGGCACAAAACTTGGGTTTGTTGCGTTGTTCAACAAAGAAGGACATGGGAAGAATGACATCACAGTGAGCCTCCCATGCTTTGACAACACACTGAAAAGTTCCTTTAACTAGTTCTCACTTTTTCTGAAGCCAAGAAACCTCCAAGCCTAAACAAGGGAAATATGGACGGGAACCTTTGTACCATACCTTGAACAAGTCATTGTGAGAGGATCACCAAATCTAATATCAACAATTTTAAATGTACCTATTTGAATGCTTAATTTTGATTTCCTAAGTCTTGATGTCTTACTTTCTCTTTGTGTTCATATTCATAGATTTCATTGTCTACTTTTGGAAACTATTTTAAACAATTGAATACACATGTTTTCCCTTTTATCAAATAACACCTGGAATGTTTCTTGTGCTAATCCAATTGCTTTGAGCTCGATTATTTAACACAGATTCTTGTGGTAGTCCAATTGCCTTAAGCTGGAACATAGATATAATATCATGGTTCTCCCCTCTCCATTACTTTGTTTCATTCATAGTAAATTCTTGGCTATATAAAGCCAAATTCAAGTATTGTGTGGCTTTATTTTTGTTGGAAAATATTTTTTTTTAGCACTTTTAACATAAACTTTCTTAATTGTATATCATCCCTCATATTATGCCTCCAATATAAGGCATGCACCAGAGTAGTCTTTCAAAGGTAAAATTAGACATCTGATTGAAAGGTTATCTCTGAAATTATTATTTTTTATTCATTTTTCTTGTTTCTCTATCAACTTGATAGTTGCCTTCAATATAATACTCTTTTATGGAAGCTTATTTGTCTTCTAGAAACAATATGACTCTATCTTTAGATTGACCATTGTTTGATAACCCTAATAATCTTGGAAATTCTCGGGACTTGAAATATATTAGTCTCATCCTATGCGTCGATTCATTTATGTGTTTTTCTTTTGAAAAAAAGAACAGACATATTTTGTATTAGAAAGTTGTTGCACTTGCACTGGTTGGGATAATGATATGAATATATTATAACTGTCCAAAGAGAGTTGTGCTTTGGAATTTACTAAGTAAGAAGCAAAAGAATCCTTCAGAAAGGATTTTGAATAGATACTACTTGTATAAATTTTGTAAAAGACTCTTAATATGAAGCAAAACATTAAGCACATTTATTGAAAGAAGTCATGGTGACTATAAGCTTTCTCTTCATTCTTTGGGTTGGCTTGAAATTTTTTATGTACAATCATCATTTCCACTTCTTCCTCCTGTTGTGCACAGTCTCATTTTCTTTGACCTCCTCCATTACAGGCACATTTTCCTTGACCTCCTCCATTACAGGCACAACTGAGAGTCTAGCCTTTCTAAGCAGCTGAAGTAAGATTTCTAGCCAGCAATCAGTTCTCAAAGGGAAACACACTCATACTGAAGATCTTCGTTTTGCCTCTACTAACTGTGTAAGTTAACAGAATCAAGGCGTATTCAGAATTTATGGTTTCTTCCTGGGAATACATCTTGCCAGTGATAGATAAAATTGAATTGCCATTATCAGATGTAATCTTCTTGTCCTCTCAAAGCTATGTGAACAATAATGGTCTCATACAATGGGTATGTAGAATGGGAAACTTGTGTGGTTGTGGGAACTTGTATTGAAAATGAAAGTACACATACCACTGATAACCCATGGGGCAGGCAATAATTGTGGGATATATTAAGAAATATCAGCAAGAAAATAAGATATATATGACTATATATAAGTGTTTCTTTAATTAAGATAAAATATCAATAGTATTATCATCTTCCATATTGAAAATGCATACATATATGTCACCTTCAAATGTTTGAACATGCCTAGAAATTATGTACAGGTCCAACAACTCGTTTTAGTATCGACACATGAATTTTATTCTAGAAAATACCACAAAAAAACTCCATTCTAAAGAAATATGACCACTAAGATTATATGTTTATATGATTCTAGCCATTTTGATATTTTGTCAAAGTGTTGGTTTGCATACTATTGTAGGTGATTGTTTGAGATTTTATCTGCAAATAGGAAGGTACAGTGAACATATATGCCAAAGACACTTCAATTTAACACAAATAACATAAAAGCCATATGGTAGCAATATTATTGAACATGCCAAGATCACTTGTATTAAAGATGAAAATACACATACCACTGATAACCCATGGGCCAGCCGGGATAGATTGAGAAATATCAACAAGCAAACAAGAGATATATGAATACATATAAGTGTTTCTTTAATTAAAATAAAATATCAATAGTATCATCATCTTCCACATGGAAAATGCATGCATATATGTCACCTTCAAATGTTTGAATTTGCCCATAAATTATGTATAGGTCCAACAACTCATTTTAGTATAGACACATGAATTGTATTTTATAAAATACCACAGAAGAACTCCATTTTGTACAAATATGAGCATGCACGACAATAGCCATTAATAAATGTATTGCTAAAGTTGATTTATTTTGAAACCAAAACCAAAAAAAGTGTTGTCAAAAAGACACATCTTCAGGTCTACATGTACCATACATATCAGCTACTTCCCTGTTGTATAAGAAGTGCTTCAGGTGCAAGAGGCATTACAGTCTTTGTTGTATATAATGATTTATTTCATTCTGTCATGCGAAATTGTCATTATAAAAAAAAAGTGTTGGAAATTACCTAATGAAGAAAGAGAAGACAAGCTCATACTCAAATATTAAAGTACTCGATTATTGGACCATTGAAACACTTTATTTATATAGAAAAGGTGAAGTACATGTACATACTTGCAATTTATCACAAGTTTGAACAATTTCAAACCCTAGCTAGTGAAACCAAGAAAACCCTAACAACCAACTCCTCATATATAAGAATCACACCTAACAAAAGCTGGTCACTACACCAATAATCCTCAATAGCCTAGCATCATCAACTGCAATGACATTCATGACATGAATGCTGGTATGTGGGAGATTAAAGAAGAAGAAGCTGCATTTTCTCTCACAACTTGTTTGAGAAGCCTACAAGTTGGTTAACCTTTATGTTTTTTTCCTCAGCCTTGTTGGTTTATTCTGTGTCCTGGTTCAATATGAAAACATTCAGACACCACATTAACAACAACAATAACAACCATTGCACAATTTAAGAGAAAACTAAGAGCATAAACATGGAAACAAACCTGGAAAATCACCAATTTGGGTGTTGTCAATGAGTCAATCATGTTCGTATGGAGTTTGATTCATTGAAGATGTTTTTGTATCAGTAAGATAATGATGCAATTTCCACCAGACCAAATAATATAATGTGAATTGATAAAGGCATCAAAATACAAACTATATCAATTAAGGATCCCATTAAATGCACCTTGACTCATGTGATCAATAGAGTGATGGTGCTTCTGTCTACATGCTTCAAGTGAAGGCACAATATTGGGATAGTGAACCCCTACAAATATTCAAACACTACATTAACAACATCAACAACAACCAGTGCACACAGATAAGAGAAAAGGCATCACAACAAACCTGGAAAATGACCAATTTGGGTGTTGTCAATGAGCCAATCATGTTTGGATGGAGAGAGATTCATTGAAGAAGCTATTGTATCTGTAACATAACAATGTAATTTCCATCGAAGCAAATAATATGATGTTAATTTATAGAGGCATCAAAATACAAACTACATCAATTAGGTGTCCCATCAAATGCACCTTGAATGATGTGATAAATAGAGGGATGATGCTTATGTCTATGTGCTTCAAGTGAAGGCACATTATTGGGATGGTGCACCCCTGAAAACATTAAAACACTACATTAACAACATCAACAACAACAAATGCACACAATTAAGATAGAACACGTAGCAACAAACTTGGAAAATCATCGATTTGGCTGTTGTCAATAAGCCATTTATGTTCAGAAGGAGGGCGATCAATTGAGGAAGATGTTGTATTATGTAATTTCTGTCAGAGAAAATAATATGATGTTAATTTATAGAGGCATAAGAATACAAGCTACATCATTAGGTGCCCCATCAAATGCACCTTGATTGATGTGATAAATAAAGGGATGGTGCTTCTATCTATGTGCTTCAAGTGAAGGCGAAATATTGGGATGGTGCACCCCTGCAAACATTCAAACACTACATTAACAACATCAAGAAAAACCAGTGCACATAGTTAAGAGAAAACACATAGCAACAAACCTGGCAAATCACCAATTTGGGTGTTGTCAATGTGCCAATCATGTTTGGATGGAGGGTGATCCATTGAAGAAGATGTTGTATCTGTAAAATAACAATGTAATTTCAATCAAAGAAAATAATATGAGGGTAATTTATAGAGGCATCAAAATACAAAATACATCATTAGGTGTCCCATAAAATGCACCTTGACTCATGTGATAAATAGAGTTATGGTTTTTTTGTCTACATGCTTCAAGTGAAGGCACAATATTGGGATGGTGCACCCCTGCAAACATTCAAACACTAAATTAACAACATCAACAACAACCAATGCACATAGTAAAGAGAAAAAACATATAATCTAATCTCTCTATAGAAATTACTTGGGACAGTAGATGATGCATTATTGGAGCGAGGACGACCATGCTTGTTGAGGTGTTGAAATTGAAATGGTTCATCTTGAGATGTAGGGACATTCAAATCAATATCCAGGCTGGCATTTTTTTTTCTTATTTTATTTTTCTTTTTAGGACTAAGGAAACTCTTCTTGCTCTTCAAAGACGACTCACAAGCACCCAACCCAAGGGTGAAGTCATAATCCATAATATGAATATCATTAACATCATCCAAAAAATTTTAGCCAAATCAATCAATTTTGTCTTGCTCACAGTAGAAGGAGGACTATTCTGAAACAGGTCTAGATAGCCAAACAACTCCTCTCTCAACAAATTAAGTTCTTCACATTGTCATCATCCATAATAGTTATGCTAGTATTTGCATCAAGGTTTGGTGCTTCTATACTTATCTCAGGAAGGGAATTCAATGTATTAGGTGTGGAATCAAGATCCAATAAAGGGTCTGAATCCATTAAGGAGAAATGAAACCAATCTACTTTTATTGCATGCTTGCAAATGTTGCCACCAACAGACCAAGGGTAATCACAAGTGATAAAATTTGTGCGATGCCATACGATAAGATATTGCTTATCAGGTTTACTTTGACTCCTCAACCAATAAGCATGAGATATGCTCTCATGAGGCCTGCAATCACTGTCTGGAATTCTTCTAGCCTTTTCCATTGATGATTCAAGCTTTATCTCTTTCTTGTGGTTGTTCAAATATCCTTCATTTTTCATAATGTCCTTTAATCGATAACATGGATCAACATTTTCTATTAGAGTATAGAATAGCCAATCCATCCTATGAGAACATTTCTTTCGTCTATCACATAGAGAGTTTGTCTTGAGATAACCGTGGTATGACTCCACAACATTATTTGTCTCCTGGTTTGCATGAGGAAAATCTCGGCAGCGTTTAACCCACATCCCTAAACATAAAAATTGAATTAGTAAATATATCTTGTTGTTATAAAATAAAAAACGTATGAACTAAAAAAAATAGTATGTGAACTTACACATCTTTTCACCAGCACCACAATTCTTGTGGAAATAGTTTAAAAACTTCTCCTCAGTTGAAAATTTCATGTAAAAACCATTGATTGCATTATCGACATCATCATTAGAAAAAAATTTCATGATATAACCAAGTTCATTGAACATCTCTTTTGATTTTTCTAAACTGCTGGCCAACCGATTAACATTCTTTAGCCATGCCCTCCTTACATGCCAAATACACAAGATCACTTCAAATCTGGTGATTTTCCTACCATATTTAATTCATTTTAAGTTAGAAATATTTAGACTGAATGAAACTTGCAATGTCAAATAAGAATATTGATGTTACCTCAAAGAAATGGTTTCAGTCAATGCATCATCAACCATAAAGACATTGACCTTCCAGTCAGGACGAAGCTGAAAACACCTATGCATGATGTTCTCTAGCCATACTGCTATATCTTGCGATGTATTACGTGACGTCACCACCCATGCGACTGGCACCCCACTTTGTTGCTCATCAAACATCGCAAGTGTGTACAACTTATACTGTCATATTAAGAAAAAAGAAGTTAATTTTAAGTCAATAATCATATTGAATGATTATAACCAAAATGATTTATTAATACTACCATTGCAAAAATACTCACCCCATATTTATTTGTACTAAATTTGAGTCCATGGCTATCAAGATATTGTGGGATAACTTGACCATAGTTTCCAACATCCATTTTGTTTGTATTCCAGTGATGAAAGGGATCTCTCCAGCATTGGGCTTCTGGTAGAAGAAGAAATCATTATGGTTTTTTTCATACTAGAGATTCACACTCATTTCATCTTTTCTTTGGATTTGGTAATTTTCTTTTGTTAGACGATTATAGATGTTTATAATATCTTTTCTGTGTAAGAAAAAATCCCTATCCAAGTTGTGGCATCTATGTCAACATATTTCTTCATATGCATTTTACAAATAGAGTCAATTGGCACTTGATGGGAAAAAAAAAAAAAAAAAAAATTCTAAATAAGAAATCATGTCCCTTGAAAGCCTTGGCTTCCTCTGAGGACTGTCATCACCTAAAGTGTTTTGTTTTCCATGACAAGGCCATCCTTTCCCATATTCATGATCATACATGTTGTTTGTTATTATTGTAATGTCGGGATCTTGAACCATGACCTTTATAATAAAATGGCATTAGCAACCCCTCTTTTTGACAATTGAACTCCTTGGTTCGGTTTTCCATTCTTCTCTCTTGTCCTCTGGGCCATATGAACAAGTATAACTACAAAATAAATTTTGAATTGTCAACACATATGACAAATGATAAAGCACTATTAGTATCAACATGTAAACAAGGCTTTTCTAAAATACGTATAGTTCCCATAGTAAGGCAGCACTAGGCCTTGAGCTTGGAGTTTTTCTTTTTTGACGCTGGAAGTGACATGGAGCATCTGGATTTGATTCCTCTCCTTGCATAAAATCATTAATTCTTAGTTTAGGAGTTTTTGCAACGCGGTAAATATTCATGTTCATCTTGTATAGTTCAGCCCAAACTAAATCTTTACTAGAAAGTACGATTTTCTCTTTAGGGTCTTGCACCTCAAGGCCCATAATAGTCTTCCATTTCTTTTCCATGTTGTCTCAATGTCTGCAAAAAATGTGGAAACATATTAGGAAGTTGAATCTAAAAATTGAAGTTTTAAAAGAGAATAAATAGTTTCATTTACAAGTAGACTATTGTCGTGGGTCCCCTTCATTGACAGATATGGAAGAAAGAAGGTGAAATGTTAAAAGAAAATATTCTACACTATTCATTGAGCAAGAAGCCCACACTCTTATAGTTTGTAGTACAAAAACATCAATGACAAAGCTCACCTCCATGTGGAAATGATGTTGTGAACGCTGTAAAAATTTGGCAGTGTAACTGTGGGCCTCATGTTGTCATATGATATTTTTTTGTTTGTTAATGGTGGCACTTGTTACACAAGTCATTAGAAGAGTTAATGTTGCATTGTCACTTTATCATGAGAGTAATGTTGAAATATGATATTTTACTAGTTTGTTAATAGTGACATTTGTTGATTCTCAAATATCTTAAAGATGTGTAATGGGCCAAGGAATTATAATAACATAATGATGACATAGTACTCAAAGATAAGATGATCTGAACTGGTAAAGGGAGTCAAAAGAGACAAAGAAATTCCTTATGAATACATTATTTTTAGGTAGGGGAATTCTAAATTAGATGAGACACTAAGATTGAGTTCATCTACCTTGAAGAAGAGTATGTTGGTGGTTTCAAATTTTATTAAATGCTCACCTTTTCCTAGTGGAGCCATTAGGGTCAATCCTTGGAATATTGACTCAGTGGCTAATGCCATGGATGTAACCATTGTGATTCTTGAACCCGCTAAGCAACTAAGACACGAAAAATACTATCGGTATGTTAGCACTCATGACGTGGGGTATTGGGCACACAGTTTTCTATGGGATTTGGAGAGAGTTTGTAGGGATCATGACAAGAGGAGATGCCAGGGAATTGACTTTGGATTAAGTTTCAGGGCATTCATGCTTGATCAAAACTTTAGGAAGTTTTTAATAGAGCATATTTTCTCTGCATATAAAAGGACAGGACCAAGAGCAGGGCAATTTTATTGGATTATGATGGTGCTATGACGCCACGAACTTCTATTAAAAAACACCCAACCCAAAGGTGCTTTCTATTTTGAAGAGTCTTTGTAATGATCTAAAGAACTTTGTATTTCTTGTATTTCTTTGTATTAAATCCATAATTTCCATAAAATTCTCTTTGAAAATAACCATGAAGCCCATAATGTCCTTCGGAGCTCCTACAATTCATGCACCTAATCGACTTTTGAAGCTTTCTTCAATGACCTCGTAATCTCTTCACCAATGCATTAATAATTGACAACTCCTCCAATTTTATGCACTAGCTAGTGTTCAACATTTGAAGTTTTGAAACACCAGAAAACCCTCTTACTCTCATCAATGCGGAACTGGTATCCAATTTTAGGATTATTAGATTTTTTAAGGCTTCAAAATAATGATTTAATAGGTTATTATATGCTTTTGCAAATATCAAGTGGAACGAAGATGCAAAATGGGAAACTTGTGTGGTTATGGCAGACTTCGATTGGAAATGAATTGTAGATATTGTTATGAATTTGTATAAGGAAACTAGAGATGGATCTGCAATAGAAACAAAGGCAAGTGCTTTAGTTTGGCATTATCACGATGTTGACCCAGTCTACATTTGGCAAGCTTTGTGTTAGCAGCTGTCTAATTTGAATTTCCGATTCCAACTCCCTGGGTCTCCCAAGGCTGGGGATGGGTTAACAACTTCTTGGTTGAAATTCCTGGGTTAGGCTCCCAAACCAGTTTGAGAGAGATGCCATCCATCCATTATGATATCTATGATATCTATGAATATAGGGAAGAGTACAAGAAAATGAAAAAAACTATTTCCAACAATTTTCTAAGGATATTTGTAGAAACTTGCATGGAGGGAAGATTAGTTTGTTGACATGATGAGAAAACATGTTCTCAAGTTGCAGGTGCTATGTTTGACAAGTCCAGTGTATTGTTAGAAGCATTAATAATGTGGGTGATGGAACTGTGCACTCTTTTCTTTTGAGCATCTATTGTGTCCTTGAGATGAATTCTAGAATCTGAATAGTGGATGCATGTAGTTTTGAAAAGGGTACTCACTCCTAGTTTTAACTTAGACTTTATGTTGAGTTTTGTTGGGAGTTCTAATGGCATTAGCAACGGACCTGTACCTCGTCGATGTTGTGTGGGTGTATTTTAAGAGAAACGGTTGAGTGTAGAAGGGGTAGATATGCTCAGGTAAGCATGTGTACAAGATTAAGGATCAAAGGAGCTTTCTATGCCATGGAGAAGACACCTAGAGAGCTCCAAGAAAGGAGGCAGGCAATGATTTCTATTAAAGGGTCTCTGTGGGAGAGTTTTGGCAATGTTCTAAACACTCAAGAAGGGAAAGAGAGCGCAAGTGCGAGTGACAGAGAATAATACACTCCGAGGAGTGTTTGCAAGCCAAAGGGAATAGAAAATATGCTGGATGCCTTTGTTTTTTTATGTGCCAATAGTTTCCTTAGTGTAGTCGGGCCTGATTTTCCCAGACGAAGTAATGCTGTTACGGTTTGATTTCCAATAGAGAGATCAAAGATTTCTTTATGGTAGGTGCTTTTTTATTGTGATTAGAGATAAGGGAATCTCACTACTGCTGGGTTGTAGTTTCTGATAGGAAATTGACTGCAGATTCACCCTGCAAAATAAAAATGAAAAAACTAAGACTCCCACTTTCGATCCTTAGAAAGTTGAGGAGATGCAGTAGAAATTATGAGTATAGGAAGAGTAGTAGGGGATGCAGTGCTGCAGAGGAAAATTCAAATGGAGTTGGCACGGTGAAGCATGGTGAATTTAATGCTGGGAGTTACCAGTGACGTGTGAAGTTAATGCTGGGAGCTGGCATCCGAGGACAGAGACGGAGGTAATGGAGGAGTGTTCTGGCGAGGTGACAGAGACGAAGGTGATGAAGAAGTGGAGGGGTGGATGGCTAGAATAATTCACTTTTTGGATGACTGAAATCTCCAAAAAGTCACATTATAGACTATTCCAACAAGAAGCCAAAAGGAAGCGATCATCACACAAGAATTTAATGAACAACCAAGTGTTTGAATGACACTTGTCGATGGAGCTGCCAAATGTTTCCAAGGAAATTTGAAACTCTGGAGTAGAACTGCTAAGTTCACAAGTATCAAATGGTTACCCAGGTATGAGTTGATGATCAATGTGATAGCCCAATACATAGCAGTTCCAAGATTACTTATTAGACGCCATAATTTTCCAGATTTGTGCCAACAAATTTGTAAGAATGTATACAGAAAAATTATCAAATCAAAATAGGAAGTTGATGATTTGGCCTCATATAGAGAAGCTAGATGCTAAATGATTGTCACTGAAACAGTAATCAAGGGTTGTGTGCTAATGTTTCAATAATTTTATATTTGTGTAATATTTCATATATAGAGATATTTCTCACATAATAGGTGAGATAATTATCTAAGTAAGAAATTGAGGAAGCAGTCAAGGGTTTTGAGGGAATCTACATAGGGCACCAGGGATAGAGAAACATTGCGTACAAACAATGAATGCTCGATTCTTGAAGTTCTCCAATTTAGAAGGGATTCACATAAAAAGAACAATAAACATCACATTTTAGGCCAGCCAACTCTTTAGGACAAGAAGCGACAGACAATGCTCAATATTCTTAAAAAATGGTCTTAATACCCCTACTCAAAGGATTCAGGGTGACCTTCAAAGAATTTGTCAAGTGAAGAAAAATCTGTAAATTCATAGTTGGTTTTATTTTTGTATGTATTTCTTTCATGAACAAAAGAATATGTTTTGGGTGGTCTACAAGCATTGGGTGCTCATTGGAAAAGAATGATGTAGCATATCATTTTACAAAGCATGTTGCATAAGGAATCTTTTTGAGGTTTACAATTAACATTTTAATGTATCTCAAGCAATACTCTAATATCTATATGTAATTTTATGGGTTTCACTGTTTGTGTTCTATTTATAGGAATTAAAAGAAAAAACATAATTATATTCCAAGAGGTGCACTGTATGGTTGTGAACACACATGTTTTTGGAAATTACAAGCTTATGTTTGGATAGAATGTTGACACATTGCTAACCGATGATACCTAGTGCATAGCTATCTTAGGGCGCAATGAAATGAAGATCGTATGCAAAGGCAGTGTCGAAACTATAGCTTTAAGATATGTGAGTGCAATACAAATGGAGGAAAAACAAATGTTAATTGTTTGGCTTAAATTTTTGTGCATTCCTTGTTATTTTTCGGTTGTTGGAGTTCTTGCAATTGCTTTAATTATCATCACAGTTTTCTATGTTAAATTTATATATGGAGTATATTTTCATGTTAATGGTTCACTGTCAAATTGGATTAATCTTCCTTTCACAGTTTTTGAAGGAGATCGGTGCAAGTTCATGTTAACAAGATATTGGTTGGCATCAATTTGCAAGTCTCTATTATTTACTGCCTAAAACTGATAGAATTCACGTCTTGATATTTGTTAGCTTTGTTTGAGTAAGAATAAAGGATATTGAATCAATAGTCAAAGGATTCAGCTGACAGAGTATTATGAGGCAGAAATTTGTTTCCATATATGAAGGAAATAAATGAACCAACAAAAGTCAAATCCAACAATTTTAGGGTAATAAAAATATATGTGGCAGAATTGGGGCGTTTTATGGAAAAGAGATATTAGATTGAATATTTATTCGAATTGAAAGTTATGAAGATCAACAATTAAGGGAGAAATGGAGACAAATGGTAGAAATCCCAACTTTCAAGGCAAAAAATTAATCAACATCTCAACTAATACCTGATTCAAAGACTTCAATAGTTCTAGAAATCTTGCAAAGACATATCTATTTTAGTTTATAGATAAGGAGTAGCCTAGAATGTGACTTTTTGGAAGACCGAAATCTCCAAAAGGTCGCATTATAGACTACTCCTTTTTAATATGCAAATTGTCCTTGTGATGACAACAAGTTCCCAACTTTGTGCAAAAGATATTTTGTGACACATTTAAAATATAAATCACACACCAGAAATTTCATGTTGCTTTGCATGGTAGAGGAATTACTTTAGCATGACTCTTTCCACAATGAATGAGAAAGTAATGCATTGCATTAAAAAGGGTAGAGCTAGTTGAATATGTTGCAATAGAATTGGTGTAGAGTTCATCTTGGGCCATAACGAATGGCCGTATCGTGAAATTGTGCTCTATGCTGCAATGCTCATGTGGTTTATGGATTGAAAAGAAACTCTTTATAATGATTTAGTACCATAAATAATGGATGAAACTGTTAAATTTTAGTTGTTATGTTAGAATGCATGTTGTCACATATTTTTTTCCATATGTGAAGATCAACAATCCTCCTCTTAGAAATGTACTTCACTTTTTGAGCCCTTTGCATTTTGTCTTTCTAGAATGACTAGCTCCTTGTCAACTACCTTGCCAATAAATTTGGTATGGGGAGTCAGAAGTTAGAGGCCATTGTCATTGCATAGGTTTCTAGAGAAATCCTTAATAAGCTCATATTCGTGATGTCAACCCATACCAGAGGCGAGAAAGCTCCATGTTGCTTGATGTGTTGTCTGATGAGATTTAATTATGTTATTAGGATTCCGTTTAGATAGATGTTTATTCCAAATTTATCTTGGAGTGAATTCATTTTCAAGATTATTTCTAACATTTATAATATTTACTTTATTATGAAGCAGTTTGAACTCTTAAAAATTTCTGATGAAACTTGTACCCTTATGTTTAGAAAGTCTATTTCTGGCATTGTTTAGAATTGTCATCATAGTTAGGGGTTCATTTTTCTTGCCATTCAAGTGATTAATAAATATGTAAAGTTGAGAAGTCATAGGATTGAGAAGAATTCACCACCATTATGATTTTTTTCCCAAAAAGTCTCAACAATCCACCAAATTGGAAAGTAAAATTTGCAGTGATGACTCAAAACAAATGTACAAGCATATCTAGGATGCCAGGCAAGAATATCATGAGCTACAGCAAGATGACATGCTATTTGGAAACGTATCCAAACACGATATTTAAAGTGACTTACCACTGAGATATTACCTTGTTCCCTTTGTCAAATAATCTAAGCAAATACATTTTTTCTAGCTATGTTGCTCCATTGGTCTCTCTAGCAAAGCTTTGCTATTGAGCAATGTATTTATACCATTTTATTTTGGTGAGCACGAAAGGTACATGATACCATTCAAAAGAGAATGGCCCAGCCATACTATTTGTACCCAATCACCTTTCTATTCACCATGCAAGTTCATAGCACAACAGTAGTGCAAAAGTTTCATATAGGCAGTAGAGTCATCTAGGTTTGCTGGAGTCAGATGTGTGCAAGATTCCATGGTGACCTGTGACCTCAAGCTTTGGTTCAGAGCACGTGAATAGAAATTGTATTATAGCAGTTTAAATTTTACGGAGCTACGGGCTATATATGTTTTCAGGAGCTTCCATCTCATCTGTTTGATGTATTTCTACAGCATTACATCTCTAGGTTGTGAAAAAGTGAAAGCGCCTCGGAATGTGTGTGTTGGTCACTGCATGGAGGAGCGGTGTAGTGGAAAGAGAGCTCTGCGTAGAGTGAAGAAGCCACTATGGCAAAGAGAAGGCATTGCATAAGTCAAGGAACTGCATGAGATATTTGCCTGAGGACGCTGCGTTTTGTTTTCTGGCGGGGCACTTTTACCAGGGCTTGCAGCAACGATTTGCCATACCTCCAGATAGCCCAATTCGACTCTAAGACTAAGGGGGATGTAGTATTTTGATCTGAGGCTACATCAGTACAGAAAATTTGTGATAATTGTTGTCACCATTGCATACTCACAGGAATTATACTGGTCCATCAAAACTCTCCTGCCTTGAGTTCGCATTATCTTATCAAGAGGGTAATTCGATTTTGTGGCCTGCAGAGGTATCACCCTGTTGGTACCATTTCATTGCCATCCTTTTCTTCTAGAAATCCGTCATTTGTCTATCATTTTCTCCCATAAACCCCTCATATTCCATTGAAATTGATTAATCAAAGCATTATAGTTGTAATTTTACATTAAATTTAATTTGTGAATTTTTATGTTAAAAATTAGAAATTTTCAACAAAATTAGAGGATGTCATGACTTCCTGTAAATGGTTTATGATGTGACATGTGGCATGGTAGGAAAATCAAAACAAAGGATAGGAACATGATCTTGGATGTACATGCATGGTGAAAGATCTATTCAACAGCAAATCTAAAGCTCCTGGATACATGGTCAATGCTAGTCAAACCTAGCCTTTTGGTCACAAAAGCAGTAAAAAGCCAGAGTTACCTAAACTGATTTCGTTTTGCTTTGGAAATCAGTTAAGATTAGAAAAGACAAAAATCACCTTTTTTGTAAAAGCAGAAGCATCTGCATGATAATGTATGTACATTCGATTATAGACTAGAAGGGAAAGTTAGTGAACGAGGATAGGAGACAAGCAGATAAATGGACTGCGTATTGTATTGTCCAGAACGTTGTTGTTCTTGTGTATTGTTTTCCAGAACATTGCTCTTGCATGTAATTCGATTTCCAGAACTTAATTACAAGCATCGTTTTACCATTACAGTGCTTATGCGTTAATGTTTTCATCGCTTGAAGTTTCCTAAGTGTGCCACTGAAGTGTGGACGGGCCCTACGTGGAGATTGGTATACTTTTATTTTCATTTCCATAGCATTTTCGAATCTGAATAGTGTTGAATAGTGTTTGATGTTATTTTCTTTCCTGTGAGTTTATTGATTCGATTAGAAGTTCTTGCAAGTATTATTGATGGTGATAGCTTGAGAATTCGATTGCTAGATTATTAAACAATATCTTGTAAAAGATTTGATCGACCATTGAATTTCAAAGGATCTCTGTGGACTCTGTTTACATGCATCTGAGTTTTAATGTGCTTAAAAGAGTTTTTCATTTTCATGAATGTTTAGTGTGTTAGCTGGAAAGAGATTTTGTGAATGATATCCTTGTAAGAGGGTTGAAAACTCAGACTAGTAACACGCTGTTTCTTTAGAACAGTTAATTAGATTAGTTGATCTGAGTGTTAAGGTGTGAGAGGAAACATATTTCAATCTCCTGTAAAGGAGTGTTGTAGCCTGTCACAGTAGACACTTAGTTAGGTAGATGAGATCCTTTTAGGTCTATAGACTTTAGACACGTGCCTCTAAGTTTACCTACCTTGGTTGATATTAAATATAGTCTAATCTAGTACCCTAGATGTTCACTACATTTTTGGCGCCGTTGCTGGGGAGGCGCAGTTATAGGATTTCGAAAAAAAAAAAATATAAAAAAAAAAATAAAAATAAACAAAAACAAACAAAAACAAAACATAGATTTGATTTTAATTGTCATTTTAGAAGTCATGTTTGCTTATGCCTAGAGATAATAAAGGTAGATTCATAAAAACCCCCCATCCAAAAACTAACCTACCACCAGGAGCAAAACCTTTAGGAAACATTGAACACACAACATCAGCTGAGAAAGTCACCATACAAAAATTAGAGGATAAACACAAATCAAGGCAAAGACTTACACTTATTGAGAGACAAATCCTATTGGCACACGAATCACAGAAGAAACATCTCCCTGAATCCTCTACAAAAAGAGAAAGTAGAAAAATAACTCAACAATCTCTAGAACAACTTCTCTTTGGAACACGTGACACTGAACAAGCAATTAAATCACCAGAGGAATCTATCAAAATGGCCGAGGAAGGAGGAGGATCAGCAAGAAGACCCACTCCTGAACAACAACAAGATCAAAGAGAGGAGGAAGAGTCAACCTTTAAATTTCCTATTCAAGAGCCAGAAGACAATCATGATGAGGAAATAAAAATGAAAAACATACCTCCTTCTGTGTTACCAAACTTTTATGGCATGGCTTCAGAAGATCCAGATGCATTCTTGTTTGAGTTTGACATTGTATGTCGAACAAATGGTTACACAGATCATGCCCATAGGCTTAGACTCTTCCCAGCAAGATTAAAAGCATCAGCACTAAGATGGTTCATGGGACTTGGTGAACATGCAATAACTGTTTGGGATGGCATGAGAAGAATATTCCTAAAGAAACACCAACCTTATTGTAGATCGAAAGATTCTAAAGATGATATCTTTAGGATGAATCAACAAGAAGATGAAAATCTAGATGAGTACTTGGAACGATTTGCTTACAATTTACAAAAATCAAAACATCGATCCATGACTCTTGATCTCATTTGAACAATATTTTTGAAGGGAATTCGAGAGGAATACTTAGATGATCTTAATTTGATGGGCAAAGGTGATATTTCCACCTTACCTTTCGAAGAAATTGTTGATTTATGTGAAAAGTATTCTAGGAGCAAATCCAAAATTAGAAAAAGAACCATATCATCCAAAGCCACAAAATCTGCTTCAGCAAGTGTCAGAAGAGCTGAAATAGGAAATTTGTTAGAAGAATTCAAAACAGATCTATTAAGTACCTTAGGAACTCAAATTGACACTCTCAAAGCCAAGAAAATACAAGAAGATGAAGATCAAATAATGGTTGTCTTTTGTCCAAAATGCCAGAAGAAACATGCCTTAAAAGACTGCCCATTAGAGAACATTCAAGTTTGTGCCTTTTGTACTAAAAATCATGATATATTTCATTGCTCTAAAGTCAATATTTTGCAGAATTGTAATGTGGCAGCTAACATAGATATGGAGAATGTGTATTTCATGGGCGCAAAGAGACCATGGCAACCAAGACTTCCACCTCAAGGTATGTTCCCAAACCAGAATTTGCAATTTCCTACACAAGATCAGATGTATGCTCAGAATTCGTGGAATGTACCCATGCCATGGCAACACCAAAATTACCCACAACAACAATGGAGACCATCTCAGCAATACTCTCAACAATATCAACCATATCCTAAACCATACCAACCATATTCGCAACCATATCAACAGTATCATCAGCGAAATCCTCAAACATGTCAGCAATATCCTCATCAGCAAGTTGTCTATCAACCCCAACCCACTCAACAAGCATTGCCTGCTCCTCCACCAATAAATCCACCACAATTAAAACTTCCATCTAACCAACAACCTCCTAGACCTACTCAAATCCCTTCTCAATGTGTACCCAATCCAAATAATAGAGCAGAGAGACCAGCTTATAATGTAGATGAGGGACCATCATATCCCACATTACCTTTGCAAAATATCAATTTAAGGTCTGGTAAGGTACTTCACAAAGAATCTCCGACAGCGGATAAACAAGAAGAAAACGAAGAAAATGAAAATGAAACTCCAACTCAAAGGAAACAAAATGATGACATCAAAAATAAACAAATGCAACCATTGCATCCACCACCTTTTCCAGACAGATTGGTCCAAACAAAATTTCCCATGTCTATACCATAGTTTGATGTTTTAGATGAGCTAAAGAATGTCTATATAAAAATTCCACTACTACAAGCCATAAAAGACATTCCCATATATACTAAAACCATCAAAGAACTATGCCTCAAGAAGCCTACTAGGAAAAGTTTGATCCACAAACTATTCATGTTATTGGACATTTAGCTGGCCTTATCACAAACACCATTTCAATGGAAAAGTATGTTGATCCTGGTATTCCCAGAGTCACTACAATCATTAACAACATACATATTCCAAACACCTTAATTGACCTTGGGGCCACAATAAATGTGATGACTCTTGAAACAATGAAAACACTCCAGCTCACAAACTTGCAACACACAACAATTGTTCTAAAACTCGTTGATAGGTCTAAAGTGATCCTTGAAGGGATTTTGGAGGACATAATTGTTTCACTGGACTCTTGGGAGTATCCAGTGGACTTTTTAGTTCTTCAGCCAAAATCCAATTTAGGAGGACACCCTATCATCCTTGGTAGACCATGGTTAGCAACTGCTGATGCATTCATAGAATGTAGATCGGGTAATATGATCATTTCACGAGGAACTGAAAGAAAACAAGTCACTCTTTACCCATCAGCACAATCACTAGCAGTAGCACACAATTTATTGGTTGATGATAAATACAATGATAAGGCAGAAGTTCAATCTGTTTTCAGCAT
The DNA here is from genome assembly GCA_000404065.3 of Pinus taeda. NCBI lineage: Eukaryota > Viridiplantae > Streptophyta > Pinopsida > Pinales > Pinaceae > Pinus > Pinus taeda. The sequence continues at coordinate 1,298 of APFE031717898.1, read as the reverse complement.
CAACCAAATCTATGATTTTCAAGAACATAATAATGATGATTTGGTAGAATTGTTCCTTTCTCAACCTGATATTTCCCATCAGCACAGTCACCAGCAGTAGCACACAATTTATGGCTTGATGATAAATACAATGATAAGGTAGAATTTCAATCTGTTTTCAGCATCAACCAAATCTATGATTTTCAAGAACATAATAATGATCATTTGGTACAATTGTTCTTTTCTCAACCTGATATTTTCGAAGAATTGAGGAATGACCAATACCATGCTGCAAATGAACTTTTGGCACAAAATTTTCAGGAAACATGCACCATTCATTCCTTGCAAACAACATTTCAGACCATTTTTCCTATCCAATCTATCACAAACACATAGAGCAAGACCATAGAGATTAGTCCAGGAAAAACTTTGAATATTGGCACTCACCTAGACTCATCTCAGGAGGAAAAATTGATACAATTATTGAGAAAATACCAGAAAGCATTTGCTTGGGACTACACCGATATGCACGGAATTCACCTTGAAACATGCACTCACCACATTTATATGGATAGTAATATCAAACTAGTGAGGCAACCGAAGAGACGAATGAATCCCATGCTTCAGGATATTGTTAGAGGGGAATTACAAAAACTGTTGAAAGTCAATTTTATCTATCCCATCTCTGATAGTCAGTGGGTATCCCCATTGGTACTAGTGCCCAAGAAAAATGGCAAGTGGAGGATTTGTGTTGATTACAGACAATTGAACAAAGCAACCCTCAAAGATTATTTCCCACTACCATTTATTGACCAAGTGCTAGACACATTGGCTGGGAAATCATCATTCTCTTTTCTTGATGGTTTCAGTGGCTATAACCAGATCATGATAGCCTTAGAGGACCAGGATAAAACCACTTTTACTTGTCCCTAGGGCACTTATACCTATAATGTTTTACCATTTGGACTTTGCAATGCTCCAGCTACATTTCAGAGAGCTGTATTAGCTATTTTGCTGATTTAGTTCATGACTGTGTTGAAGTTTACATGGATGATTTTTCAGTGTATGGTAATTCATTTGAGCATGCATTACAAATCTTGAAATTTTTTTGAAGAGATATATTGAAGCTAATATATCCCTAAGCAACGAAAAATGTTTTATCATGTTAAATGAAGGGATAGTATTAGGACACTATATTTCTTCTCAAGGCATTAAAGTTGATCCATCAAAAATCCAAATCATTATCAATTTGCCAATTCTGAAGACTCAAAAAGAGGTAAGAAGTTTTCTTGGGTATGCAAGCTATTACAAAAGGTTTA
>APFE031717895.1:0-11067 GCA_000404065.3 Pinus taeda | reverse complement strand
AATTACAGTATTCTGAATGACAGAGGTAGATAAGAGCCATACGGGAAAACCAATCGTCAACCCTGGAAGTGACAATGTGGCCATATGGGGTGCACCAACATCTCCCCAAGAGGAGAAAGGACTAGGATTTCCTCCAAGGGGAAATCCTTGGTTGTTAGACTCCATTTTTCTCAACCTAAAGACCAACGAGGGAACTTGTGATGTTATTCCGATTAAAATAAATTTTAGACGCTTTGACACAACTTGTTTTTTCAATTTTTAGGAGTCGAGAAAAAACAAAATATGACTCTACGCCTTCAATTTTTAATGAGCCTGAAGTGACAAGTGCTTAGATGGACCTTTTCCTTTGAGTCTGGAAAGGAACGAAAGAGACTTCTATGGAAATCTAGGCAGAGGGTATTACCAAACCAATCGCAAAACTATAGAATAATTTTTACGGTACGACAGTCAATCTTCCCGAATGTTGTGTTCAGTGCATTGCGATCGATAAGGTGGCAGACATGGATTCCTAAGGATAAAGGATGCAGCCTATTGTGGTCTCCCAATATATACTCGACGGTATGTGGGAGCACAAGTCTGTACTGGCACTTGCCATCTCAGAGTGGAGGAATCACCCAACCAACAATGAAAACAACAGTTACCAGGTTTTACGATGCCGAAATACGTCTCTGGCCTAGACTTCTAAATGTTGTGCATTAGGTTCCAAATCGTTTTTAGATTCATTAAATTTATTTAAAGTTGATCTTGTTTAAAAATTTTCCTTTCAGGTTCACCGTGTGATGTGTATACAATTCCTAAAATGTAGTCTAAGATGATAAACAACTGTTTAATCTTCTTTTGGCAATGAAAATCCTAGCTACTAAGGAAAGAAATTTGAGAGTCTTTCAACAAAGAGCACACACTAAATGCACTGTCCTAAATCAAACCAAGCAGTCTAAATAAAAATGCACATGCATGTATTTGCTTTCAGCCTTCTTAATGTATGAATGATGATAAGAAAGTTAAGTGCAAATCTGAATTATTTTCAAAGCGACAATACTTAACAAATTTCTTTTCAAAATGAAGTGAAGATAAGGGCGACACTTTGCGATTTCAAAACGAAAATTGTTTTTCGATACTTTAAAAAATACTGATTCAAATCATATACAAGAGTAACAGTATAGTCAACTATCAAGAACAACGGGATCCTCTTCTATGACTGAAAACGACACTTATGACACTTTCAGATTAAGAAACGACAGTTCGACTATGTTACTTCTTTGCAAAAGAGAACTAAAAATGGTGCACAACATATAAAAAAACTTACAGTTCTTTGCACAATAGAGGTGGAATGGTGGAAGGGAAGGGGGTTTTCACAGAGATATACTGACCACAGACAACAAAACTCCTAAATAGAACTGAAAATAGTGAAGAAAAAACCAAAGTCTGAAGGTAAAGTCAACCTTCCTTGACCATCGCACCTGTCACACAGGGAATTTAGTATGTAGCGCACCTACTGCACACGGGAAGTGTGATGCATACAGACTGTCTTGAAGGGATGGTGCGATGGTACCAGTGTGAGACTTTTAACCTGTTCTTACTCACAATTTGCAATTCAGTTCAGGGATTCAGGCTGATTAAGTGATGTTCAGTAAATGTAAATCACAGGGGTTGATCTAAGGAGGTTACTAGAGCCACCACTTAGGGCAATTAGAACGTTTGTAGATCGATTGTTTAATTCATAAACAAAACCCAAAGATAGACTGAAGCAACATTGATCTACTTTGCATTTGTATAACAAAATGCAGTTCGAAGGCTAGCTGACTTGACTTCAGGCTCCGTCTGTAAGTTTATAAAACAAACAAGGATAGACTAAAAAACAATCTATTCGCTCCCTAGTGGAGTCGCCATTTTTTTACCAGGAATAGTGTCCACTCAGAGCTAATATTTCCACTAAGACTGGTAGCTATCTTAGAAACAAACAAGTAAAGACTACTTCCATTTTCCTTTATGAAAATAGACAAGATTGAAACAAAAGACACCAACCTTAGTCTTGCGCGCGGTTCCTTATTTGATTCCTCTCCTTCCTGATAGATCTTTGCCGCTTCTTCTTCATCTACCCAGCTTCAAAGAGCACCTGTTGAATCAAAGAAACATGCTATTATCGAAGAACAAAGATCTATATTCAAATAACACAGGACCAGATATGTGTTAACCATACAAATGCATATATAATCAAACATACAAGAATATGGAGGAAAACTTGAATAGCTTTATTAATATCAAGAAAAGCCAGAGGATTACAACCAATTGTTCAGACCCAGCATTATCCTCCAGCAAGAAATCCCTTCTTCATTTCAAGTAAAGCTTAGATCACCCAACACTATGAAGTTACAGCAGAAAACCAACAACACTTCTCTACAAGATACAAAATTCCAGCCTCTGGATCTCTGTAATGAGGGATCCATATATAGATGATTGTAGGGGGGTGAGTCATCTTCTGGGGTTTTGATTAGTGTCTTCTCTCTGATAGTTCTTGATTCCACTTGGAGACTGATGATCTCTTACTCATCCCTGGTCAAAAACAAAGAGGCAAGTGTCAGAGGGGAAGCTTCTGGAAGATTCCATGATCTTCCACTTCACAAACTGTCTCTACCATTTGTCCATTCTCACCCATCGCACCCTACAAATGGGCCATTCAGTATGCATCACACCCTTTATACTGGGAATGTGATATGCATCGTACCCTTTGCACTGGGTATTCAGTATGGTCCAGTTTTGACCATTTCTGAGCAGTTTTTAGTGGAGAACTTCTGGGAGATGAGTAATCAGCCGACCTTGTTCCTTTAGGTAGTGAAGAAACACTTTTAGGGACTTAGGAGCCCTCAATTTATGGACATTTATGATTGGGGTTGCAGTGCCCAAAAATGTCTATAACACATCTTTAGCCTTGTTTTGGGTGACAGTGAGCTAGGTTGATTCTAGGATTTCATAGTGTAGATTGCGTGGGAGGAAGCCTCAAGCTTTGTGCATTTCTTGGAAAAAATACTTGGTCACTAAGGGTTGAGACTGCACAATGCATCTTAGTGGAGGTCCAGCTGATGGAGGGTGGTCTGGTCAACAACATTTCATTAAAATGGCTAAGTGTGTGAGCGAGTGAAATCATGAATACATGACCTTGCAAACACACACTCAACATGACCCACTGACAAGACACCTTAAACCAACAAGACAACATGTCTCAATGTGACTGACTACAGGAATATCTAATGGTGAAAGCGACAAGTGTGGCACCTCAGATAGACTTTCGGACGACCACGTTGACACTTAAGTGACCATGCTTACAACATCATGTGTCAGTGCAGTAGATTTTTACATAGTGAACAAAACTCAAACAAAAACCTTCAACATCACCAGAACAAGGTCACAAGCATGACATAGCAATTAACATGCCGAAGACGACAGTTCGTCAAACAAGCGAAAAGGAAGCAAGACATGTAGAGGAAACACATGAAATGACCTTTTTTGTTTGCACACATGCATGTTACTAAGGATAGGATGATATGACAGTGACAAGCAGTCCCACAAACTTAACTAAGAGGTGTACTTCGAAAGGTGTTCTTTAATTACCATAGTTACCCTCGAGATGATCATGCATCTGATGGATTTTGCATGCGGTCCTATAATTTTTCCATTACTTGGTCTCTTGGTCCTTCCCTGCAACTCCATGGGAGTGATTTCAGCATGTCACAGTTTCCTGTAGTCACTGAGCAATGGATCAGCACGAATTCAACGGGAAGTGACTGTTGTTGGGATAAGGCCATGGGAGGTCCATTGTGTAGTTTTTGAATGCAAGATAGACAAGTCAACTTGGAAAACACTGTGCATTTTTTAGGTACACGACATTACTACGGGATGGGGGTCCTTGGAGGACACCTTTGCACAATTTCTGAGTGTAGTGCAACTCGACCAGCTTACTACTCTGCACATTTCTGGAGAGCAGTGTCAGTTGCCTGACTGTTCTATGCATTTCTGGAGAGCAGTGTTGGTTGTGGTCTCTGCGGGCTGCAGGATTTCAGCAAGCAAGGGAGGAAGATTGATGGTTGCAGAAGAAAAGTGCACAATTCTGGGAAGCTAGATGAGGCTAGTTGTTCTGGAAATGGCTAAGTGTGAGATTAGTGAAACATATGTAAACATTGATAAGAATCAACTGTGATCGCACACAGACACTTAGTGACACAACGTAGACCATCCAAAATGCATAAGAAATACTTTTCTTGATGCAACAACCTTCATGACAAGAGTGCGTGAAGTGAGTGTGAAACATGTCTATGTGATGACAACAACTCATATGCACACAATTCCGTTGAAGAAAAACAACGTTCCCTTTGTATGCTAAACAACCACCCCTATGCCAAAAGGTGACACATGTTGCATAAAGGTGAGAACATGAACAAATCTTAAGATCAAGGAGGGGAAGCATGAGATCATCAGCTTACCAACAAGTTACCAAGGATTATCAATTACAGGATCCAAGGTAGGCTCTGAAAGTTGCATGGGAGCCAAAATTTTGGAGGGTTGTTGTAGCCGCTACAACTGGTATCATCACAAGATGTATATCTATTGGCATTCTTTTGCTTTTTCCTTGAAACACTTATTCGTGTATTGTTTTTTGCTTCACCGTATTTTTGAATTTATAATGCGCTAAGAATCTTCTTTAACTTATATTTTCCACATTACTGCCAGCGAGTTAATCTTGTCTATTGGCTTGAGGGGGCCTAACCCAAGTTCAACATTAATTAGCAAAATAAATCCCTACACTACTGACCCTTTCGACATCAGTCCATGGAGCATGGACCGAAGTCTTACCTGAAGAAGTATGGGGTGATGCTGAAACCAAGTTTCTGCACCCTGAGATGGTTTTGATGTTGTTTGATTCCCTCTATCCCTACCTTTTCACAAGTGTCTTCACTCTAGGGATTGCAAGATGAGCTCTTTAGTCTGTCCTTCAATACCTCTGCGAAACGGTATGTTCAACCTTCACACAGCCCTAGCCTGTTGCTCAGGTACTTTTGTGTTGCTATGGCAGTGTGTCGTGCAGATTCCCCAATTTCTCTAAGTGACTTTCTTATCTTATCAAACAATTATGGTTAACACCACGTAAACAAATATTCATAAATGTGTTCAATTATTCAATGTAATTTCATTCATTCGCGCATCACATAAGAATAATAAAGGAAATTCATAAATAACATATCAAGATGCATCAACATAACAAAGACACAAGAATTGCCAAATATTTATCTTTATTAATATCTTCCAAGTGTTTACAAACTCTGTCTGCCCTACACATATAGCTGCAGGGGTCTACGCACTCAGCTACGGACTTCTACCCTAGGCCTCTACGCACTCAACTGTAGAGCCTCTACCTACACTACAACCCAAGACTTAGAATTCTTACTTCAGAGCTACGAATATCTTACATTGTGTGTCTCTAAAACTACTTAGAGCTTAGCTCTTTTTATACAATCCCATGGTTTGCAAACCATGGGTAGATCTCTTATAGCCAACTTTTCTTTACAAAAATAAGGGTGGAAAACCCTTTATGACTTATAACACCTACGTGCTCCGTGACCACAAAATGTGGAGTCTTTACACTTTTATTACAAAATTTTCTTCAAACATGGGCTTTTAGCCCCAAAACTATCCTTGGGGGATCCCGCTCCCAATAGGCCCCCAACACAAACATCGTGACTCATCCTCAAGTCACTCGGAAGGTACGAAGATCTTTGCATGAAGCCCATCCAGCTCGACTCGTATGACTGCTACCTTGGCCATGCAATGAGTTGCCACCTGCTTCGTATCTTCTACTATCTTCTCGATCACTCCTCCTGTGCTGTCAGGCTGAATCTTTTGTTGCGTCACTTGCAGAGTCGCAAGCTTGCCTTCAATATTTCCTATGAATATGTAAGATTCTTCCATCGAGGGATTTAGTCTTGCCTTCAACAAAACTTCCTTGTGCAGTGTTGCATCCACCTATTCCTTCAGCTGCTTGGCTTCCTGCAACTTAGCTAGTCTCTGTGTCAGTGCGATGGTTCGCACTATGCCCTTGACCTCATCGTAGCACTGTTGTAGCTCGCGTGCTTTCATTTCTAGCCTTTGAATATTGGGGTCCTCCTGCAAGCTTTCCAGGACCTCAAAGGACTGCTCAAACAACTGCGTGTAGTCTTCTACTGCACTATCCACCACTGCTACTACCTCTGTGATAGCGGCCACCCACACTTCCTTTATTTCTGGCAATGTTGAATGCTAGGCCCTCAACTATAGCTCTATTATTTTTAGGTTCAACTCCAATTGAACTCGCACCATCTCATTCTAAGTGTCACGCACCCCTGTCGCTAACTTGCAGATGCGTACCTCGACTGGCTCTTCCTCTGGAATGGCCAACTCTGGGACCATTCAACACGCCTCCTCAAAGACCTGCATAATCCTCTTGCTTTGATTGATCACCTCAGTCTCAGTGGCAATGGAAACATTTCTCTGTAGGGCCATCTGTTTGTTGTTGATCCTTTGTTTGTTGATTAATTGGAGGGTGTGGTGCTCGCGGGCCCTTAGCTCTGTAATTACTCCATCTTGCAAAGGTGGAGTGCTTTACGTGGAAGCGCTACTAGTTTCAATCCAACTCCCTTTAAGGCACTAAAAGTGGGCCTGTCAGTCTCATTTTCTATGGTTAGTGGTCCGTTCGGTAGCACTATCGCATTGAAAGTCTTCGTGCGCAGCATATTGACAGCCATTGAGGTGCCAATAGCCAAACTAGTAGACACCGTGCGAGCTTGCGATGTGCAGGTCTGCAACTCCTACAACCTGGTCTGGATGGCCCCTAGGATGATCTGCTATTGTTGTTAAAATTATTGCAGGGCCTCCATGGTGACATCCCTAACTTTGTCACTGATATCATGTAAGTCGCCCTCTGTCAGTGTGATAGGGTCTAGTGGGGTCTTGGTTTCCTTTGATTTCTTCTTGGACCTTCCCTTTTCCAACTCTCTTGGGTGTTTAATGCAGGCGGATGTCTCCTGAGGGTCCCTACCATGCTATTCTGTTTGTTCCTCTTCCGTATCAGGTGAAGGTGACCTCACACCTTTGTCAGAGCCACCCTCTATTCCACCTGTCTATTTTCCTACCTTCTCTGCCTGGGCCTTATCAATGGCCTCCTTTTTCCTTTTCTCGACCAGCTATGCCATCTTCAACCTGGCCTCCTCCTTCTTCTTTTGCATGGTGGACTTTCTCCTGCCCACTACCAAGTTCGTGGTAGTGCACCACTCTGCTGACCATTGATCAAGCGCCGCATCAATGGCGTCATCCGTGGCTAGATACGACAAGTCGTACCACTTCTATGCGGGGTCCTTCCATGCCCTGATTGATACTCGATGGAAATCAGCTTTGAACTCAGCATCACCTTGTAGGTTGGCGTACACCGTGGGCAACAATCGCAACTTGCGATTGATGGCCATCCTAATGTTCATCTCCATAAAGATCCAGAAGATCTTGCTATCCCAGACTTGTTTCGCGTCCTTGGTCACCCAAAGTGAAGCGTACTTCATTGCTTCAGGGAGGTTTGGCATGACTGAAGGGAACTGGCTATCCTCTGGTAGCTCTCATGCTACCAGCACAATCGACAGTAAGAGCCATGCATAGTGGAATGTCTTGCTGAGCTCTTGCGTTTTGCAGTAGTTCGCCAGGAACTCTCTGCAAAGGTAGTCTGACTAGTTAAACTGGACTCTTTCAGTGCACCGCGATGCAAGTGTGATGACAATCACCGACACCTCATCGGCACGAAACTTCTGCATCACCTTCCCTATGAGGATCTACGTGGCTACCTTCACAATGGGGTCATAGATGCTGGAGATAGCGTACCCACGCATATTCTTCACTAGCTTGAATTTTCCCTTCATTGACTCTGTGAGAGCCTGCTCACCACCCTTTCTGCCAAAGATCATGGCTAGATTCTCACCTGTATACGGCAGGTGTGTTATTCAATGAATCAACCTATCTATGATGGGTATCAACTCCTCTAACCATAGACACCCATCATGCACCAAGCACAACAGCTTCTTGATGACCAAAACTATCGTCGGGGTGCGGTTATAGTGCGACGCCCAGAGCAGGTTGAGCAACCCTACCTTTTCAACTCCCTTGAGCCACCTCCATGGCTCCAAGGTGGTCATTCCCGTATTCATATATATGATGCAGCACATTAGTTGCTCGGTCACCAGGTGTGGGAACTTCGCGTGGTTTTCTAACTCCCGATCTTCAAGCTTAAGTAGCAACACTTGTGCCAAGTGCAGACTGTTGAAAACAATTTCATCTGGCAGCAGAGGGCTTTGCAGGGGAGTCTTACTCTCATCAATGACATTTGGGACCTTGGATTTAGGCTTGTGCGAAGGGACATACTCTAGAAACCGTGTAACAGGGTCTACACCCTAGGCTTCAACCTCCTCCACTTTTGTTCCCACATCCTCATCGTCCATGGGGATGTTTTCGAAATCTTCCTCATCTGGCACTAGGTTTATAGCCTTGCCTTTCTCCTCTGCATTGGGCTTTGGTGGGTTTCTCCTTGGTGATGAGTGCACCGATATGGCAAGCTGCTTACCCTTTTCTTCCTTCACAGTCTCCTTAGTTGGTGTTGGCTTTGGTCTTGGCATTCTCGATGACTTAGGGACCTCGGCCAATACTTCAGCCACTTCCAGAGTAGCTACTTCTGCCTCTCTTTCCATTTCCTGTGCCGGCTCCTCCACTACTTGTTCGATATTTATAATCTTTGCAGGTGTTGACATAACACTTTCTAACAGTGCTTGTGATGTCTCTGGCAAGTTCGCAAATGTGGGAGTCTTTTTTGAAACCTCAAAGAACTTTTGGTTCATAAGTGTCTGAGAGCTCAACAACTCGATACTCAAAAATGCCAAGTGTTTCTTGCTGGATAGCCACTTGTAATTTATAGAGCATTTTGAATTCAAATTCAACCATTCCCCCCAAAATCAGTTCATTAATGCCTGATTGGCAGCAAATTTTCAAGGATCTGAGCCATAAGTTTTGTCTTAAATGTCAGCCGCTCGCTCCATTTGGCCTCACTTCTGCCATCAAATCATGAATAGTAACTGTAATGGTCACCTTCTGGTCAACTTGTGCAATTTCTCCTTCGGTAGTGCAGCTTCCTCCGCGCTGCCGTAAACCCAGTGACACTTCTTTACTTTGCACCGTCCTCCAATTGTGTAGCTCCCCAAACCGGGCAATGTAGTTTATAGTCCCACACCTCCTTTCGGTTGCATGGAGTGATAAGACTATGCTACCTTCATTTCATCACATGGCCAGACTACCGATGTATGGCTTCAAGCAATTGCCATTCACCTTTCCTGGGAAGGGTTCTCCATTCAATTTGACTAGCTGTACCACTCCTCCATTGGTAATTTCCTTAATGACAGAGGGCCTAACTAGTGCATTTTGAACTTCCTTGGAAATTTATCAAACTTACTATCATATAAAAAAACTAGGTCATTTATCTTAAATGATCCAAGCTTAATATGTCGATCATGCAATGCCTTTTCGCACTACTTTTGGACCTGTTGGTGAAATCTAGCTAGAAATATTTCTTCCTCAAGTTCATCTAGTTGTTCAAGCCTTTATTCCAGGGCTCCATGATCTGTCATACCTATGAGTGTTGATATGCGTAGACTAGGCATGATGTGTTCCATAGGCATTACTGCTTCAACACCATAGACAAGCCTAAAAGGGGTTTGTCCAATCAACTTCTTGCATGTCATTCGATAACCCCAAAGTACTGCAAGTATCCATAGGTACCAATCACTTTGCTGAGAATTAAAAACCTTGGTCAGTGCGTTCTCAAGCACTTTATTGAATGCTTCCACCATCTTGTTATCCTTTTGGTGATAAGGCATGCTATTATAGTGATATACATGAAATTCCTCCATTAGCGCGCTAATCGTCTCATTTAGAAGTGCGTATCGTGATCACTCATCAAGATGTTTGGACATCCAAATCGTGTCAATACATGCTCAAAGAGGAATTTTGCAGTGGTTGTGCATGTTCAATCCCTCATAGGTTGTGCCTCCACCCAACGAGTCAAATACTCCATCGCGGTGATAATGTACCTTGCTCCTATCTTTCCTTGGGGCTGAATGGGTCCCACAAAATATATCACCCACTTCTCAAAGGGTTGCAACTTCATCTATGGATTCAAAGGCATCTCATCCCTCCACGATGGCCTGCCAATCCTTTGACATACATCACACGCCTTGCAATATGATTTTGACTCTTGATGGAGGGTTGGGCACCACAACCCTATGCGTAAAATCTTCTGCACGGTTGCTCTTCGTGCATAACGTCCTCCCACAGTGCCCCCATGAGTGTCTGTGAGGACACTGCTTGTTTCAAAGTCAAGTACATACCATCACAATATCTCATCAGACCCTATTTTGTACAGATGCCCAGCAATGACAGAGAAATCTGTTGCGTGCACTACTAATTCCTTTTTCTATTGGACAATGTATCCTTCTGGTGTAGTACCTGTCATTAGGAAATGTATTGCACCCTCAAAATGACCATCTGGGATGCGCACTACAAATAGATGCACATCAAGCAATCCCTCCCCCATATTAGTGGGCTCTTCCCCTGTTTTGATGCACGACAGATGGTCTTGTCCCACGTTTAGTCATCCAGGCTTCATAATAGCTTCAAAATCATACTCCTGGAATAATAAGAGCCACCTTCAGATTCTCCCCCCCAACACAGGCTTACTGACTAGATACTTCAACGTAGAGTGATTTGTATACATCTTAAAATGTCCTCCCAACAAGTAGTGCCTAAACTTCTAGAGCACATACACCATGGCTAACCCTTCATGTTCAATGGTGGAATAGTTCTTCTTCACTTTGGATAATCTTCGGCTTGTGAATATGATGGGATGGTCCAAGCCTTCTCTGCCAGCCTGTGTCAGTACTGCTCCCATTGCTATACATGACACATCGACATGTACATGAAACTCTTTCTTCCAATCCAGGAAGACTAGAATCA
>APFE031717892.1:3758-16635 GCA_000404065.3 Pinus taeda | reverse complement strand
TCATCCGGCAAATTCTTCCCCCTCACCAAGAATTCCAGGACCGTCTTACTCCGCCGCTGCCTCTCCCTAGTATCAATGATAGCCTCCGGCTGCAATACCAAATGCCCCTCGTCATCCATGGGTGGTAGCTCATCTGTCACTGTCACCTGCTGCTCCAATGCCTTTTTCAGGCATGATACATGAAAAACGTTATGAATCTTGCTATCTTGGGGCAGCGCCAACTCATATGCAACATGTCCAACCTTGTGTATCACCCTATACGACCCATAAAAGCAGGGCTTGAGCTTCTCAGCCCGTTTCTGCTTTAGTGATGACTGTCGTTATGGTTTTAATCGTAGGTAGACCATATCCCCTACCTCGAACTGTCTCTCCACCCGACCGCTATCGACATACAGCTTCTGCTGATTCTATGATGTAGCCATGTTATCCTTGAGAGCTCGGAGAATATCCTGACTCTCTTGGATCCAAATCTTGGCTCTGGGAGCCTTGCTATCACCAAACATCACGTCAGCAAAAGATAAAGGATGATACCCGTATAAGGCATAGAATGGTGACATACCAATGGACATGTGATGTGAAGTATTGTAGCAGTACTCCCCTAGATGCAGCCACCTCAACCACGCTCGCTGCTGCCCGTTGACATAGTTACACAAGTAGCCCTCTAGCCACTTGTTAACTATCTCTGTCTGCCCATCCGTCTATGGGTGATAACTGGTACTCGGTGTCAACTCCGTCCCCACCAATTGGAAAAGCTCCTGCCAAAACCCGCCCATGAAACGGTTGTCCCTATCACTGACGATGGTCTTAGGAAGACCATGTAGCCTGAAGATCTCCCTGAAGATCTCTCTGAAGAATAGCTCGGCCACCTGTGCTACTGTATAGTGTGTGGATATGGCAAAAAGGTGTGTGTACTTCGTCAGTCGATCAACGACGATGAAGATACAATCCTTGCCCTGTACCATGGGCAACTCGGTGATGAAGTCCATCGAAAGACTTTCACATTTCCCCTCCGGAATGGGAAGAGGCTGCAATAATCCCGTGGGATGGCTCATCTCTCCTTTGTTCCTTTGACAAACATCGCACTCCCAGATGTGCTAGAGTACGTCCTCCTTGAGGCCCTTCCATGAGAACCTCTCCCTAATGGCCCTGTAGGTTTTGGTAAACCCCTGATGTCTTGCCAATGGCAAATCATGTGATGCCTGGAGTATCTTCTTCTTGAGCTGAGACCCCTCAGTCAACAAGATCCGGTCCCTATAATAGATGATCTCATCGACCACCCTGTACCTGTCATCTACCACCTATCCATCCAGAACCTCACATGCAAACCTGTCCTTAGAGTACTCTACTAAGAGTCGAACCCTCCAATCTGTATCCAAGCTCATAAGAGACAACGTGGCTGGTCTACGTGAAAGGGCATCTGCTACCACGTTGTTCTTATCCTTGACATACTCAATGTCAAAGTCATATGCTTGGATCTTGTTGATCCACTTCTGCTGCCTCTCCTGTAGCTGCTTCTGCTCCAAAAAGAACTTAAGGCTGTTGTGATCAGTCCTCACCCTGAACCTGTTACCCACCAAATATTGTCGGTACTTAGCCAATGCATGCATGATGGCCAACATCTCCTTGTTGTATATAGAATACAACCTCTCGTGCGAAAGGAGCTTCCGGCTCTCAAATGCTATAGGGTGACCTCCCTGCATCAACACTGCGCTGATCCCCTCTCCCGACGCATCACACTCCAAAACAAATGGCTGCATAAAATCTGGCAACGCAAGCACTGGGCAGCTGTTCATAACCTCCTTGAACCTGTCAAAGGCTCGCTGCGCCGTATCTGACCAACTGAATGCCCCCTTCCTCGTCAAATCTGTCAGGGGTGCAGCAAGCTGCAAAAAACCTTTGACGAACTTCCGGTAGTAAGTACAAATGCCAATGAATCCTCGAAGTTCCGTCACATTTCTCAGCTCCGACCATTCTCTGATGGCCCTGATCTTCTCCTCGTGGACTCTCACTCCATCCACCCCTATGATGTGTCCCAGATACAACATCTCCGTCAACCCAAACTCGCACTTGGAGAGTTTGGCATAGAACTACTGCCCCTGTAAGATACGCAATACCGTCTCAATGTGTTGGAGATGCTCCTCCCAAGTCCTGTTGTAAATGAGAATGTCATCAAAGAATACCAACACAAACTTCCTCAAGTGACTACGGAAGATGTGATTCATGTAGGACTGAAATGTAGCGGGGGCGTTGGTTAGCCCAAAAGGCATCACCAAGAACTCAAAGTGCCCAGAGTGACACCTGAAGGCGGTCTTGGGAATGTCATGCTCCCTCACGCGAATTTGATGGTACCCAGATCTCAAATCAATCTTTGAGAAGAATCGTGCTCCCCTCAACTCGTCCATCAACTCATCGATCCTGGGTATGGCGTGCCTGTTCTTCAGGGTCTTCTTGTTCAGGGCCCTGTAGTCAATGCACATCCTCAATGTGTCATCCTTCTTCTTCACCAACACCACAGAAGAAGCAAAAGGACTCGTGCTTGGTCAAATGTGCCCAAGAGCCAGCAACTCCTGGATAGCTCGCTCAAACTCATCCCAATAGGCCTTGGGGTGCCTATAGGGGGTAGTGATCACTACCTGTATGCCCTACTCAAGCTCGATGGTGTGCTCAAACCCCCGATCCAGTGGCTGTCCTGGTGGAATCTCCCCAAACACTATGGCATACCGATCAAGGATGGACTGTATCTCTAGATGTACGTCTGCCCTGTAGTCCCTGCCTCTGATGCACGCGACTCTACTGCCCATTCTATGTCTCCCTTCCGTAAGATTGCCTCCATCCGATGAACCGACACAGTTTGAGGCAGATATGTGTGTTGTCCTCGTATCTTCTCATGCCTCCCTGTCTTCTCATCATCCCACTCCATCTCTAAGGTCTTCCAATCCGTCGTGACCTTCCCTAGAGCAATAAGCCACTAAACACCCAATATCATGTTGGTGTCCAGGATATCGACCACGAAAAAGTGGTCAATCAATGTGTAGGTGCCCATCGTCACTGCAAGCTCTGGAACATAACGAGCACACGTCATGGTCTGATCTCCTGGGACCAAAACTGAAAACCCATCGAAGCTCTCTGTCTGAATACCTCTCCGCTCAACCATCTGTGCATCGATGAATTTGTGGGTCACCCCACTGTCAACCAAAATCGATACGCGCTGGCCACTTACTGTCCCTTGTACGCGTAGCGTCAGATACTTGGGAACTCCTCGCAATGCTGCAAGGGCCCCTCCGGTGGGTGCGAAAGATGCACCACCTGCTGCTGGCGGCGGAGGTGGAAAAGGTCCCTGTATGGCATGGCTATCTCCTGCCTCCACATCATCCTCGTCATCCTCTTCTCCACTGCTCTCGGAGAAGACCTCAATAAAATGTGCTTTACCCACAGCACATCTATGTCCCGGTGCCCATGGCTCCTGGCATGTGAAGCACAACCGCTCCTTCTTCAGCTCCCTATTAACATCGTCCTCAATCTGTACTCGTCCTGGATTCCCCTTCGGAGGTGGAATCCTCACATCCTTCCCCTTAGACTGAAAAGGCTATCTTTGGGGGTAAGGTGTCCGAGTCCTGGGTAAGACATCCTGTAAGTCCCGAGTCCTACTGATAGCGTCCTAAAGCGTGGCTGGTCTAGTGGATCGGACTAGACCCCGAAGTGGCTCTACTAACCCCTCAACATACATATAGACCCTCCGTGTCGTGGATAGGTCTAGCACCATCACAGAGACCTCAAGAAATCTACAATGTAAGTCTCTGGGCTCCCTGTCTGTTTGAGCCTCGTCAGCTCAACAAAATGTTGTTCTGGATCCCTCCGATCAAATCACTCCATCAATCTCCTGGTAAACTCCGCATATGTCGTCACTGTAGAGTGCCCGAGAGTAACCATCTCGTGAAACCACCAATCCTGGGCCTCGCCATCCAAATGCAATGTTGCCACCTTGATGGCCTCTGCCTTCGACATCTGGTTGAGCTGGAAATAAATGTCCAACTTCTCCACCCAAGACTTCGCCGAACTGTTTGATGAACCATCAAACGTAGGCAAGTGGAATCTACTCGCTGCACGGTGGGTGTCACCATCATGGTAATGCCGGTTTCCTCTGTGATGATGGCGAGGCCTACTATCCCGCTGGAGCTGAACAAAGTCTCTAAATGAAAGAGCATCCCTGAACTCCTACCCATATGCCTGGTACTCTACAAAATAATCGCCCATATGGCCGGGCTCTACCTCCTGCTGGGCTCCGACCCCCGTGTCTGCTCCTAAGAACGTGGGCATGGTAGAGAGTGTAGGGGCATGCGAGGCCACCTGCTGCGCAGTATCACGCTGCTCTGGCAAATGATGGGATGCACCTGATCCCTCAACAATCTGAAAAACTTGTGGGATCTCACGTTGTCTGGCCTCTACTGCCGTGAATCTCTGCCCCATCACCTCAATCTGTCTCGACAGATCCTGCACTGATTTGAGGAGCATATCCGCAAATCTCTTCCCGTCCACGTCTGCCATCTGCTCTGCGTCCACCACCGGCTCTTTCTGTTCTGCTCTACCACCGGCTCCTCCTGTTCTGCGTCCACCACCGGAACACAGTCTCCCTCTCCGTAGGTATTCTCCAACCTACGTCCAGTGCCTCTGTATCTCCTACCTCTGTAACAAATGTAGGGTTTATCCCCTGGTGTCATAGATTGCTAGCTCCACAGGCTGAGCCAAATCTATGCTCTGATACCACCGTAATATCCCTAACCCAGAATATTCCTCAAACGCCAGCAAAACTCCAACCATATACGTGCAAATGATATAATAACCCAAAAAAGACAAAATAACTGTTGTACAACATATAATAATGTAAACTGGAAATATAAGTAGATACTCAAGAAATGCAACGTAAAATGCTAAGCCATTTTATTATACTGAGCAATAAGATAAGTACAGAAGGTGATCAGAAAGATAGCACCTCGACTTGCACAAGGCAAGTGAAGAAATACTCTCAGAATAACAAAGGATGGCCTCTCTGAGTGGATGTCGCTGCTGTGCTGCTGCTGCTAGAAAACAAATGAGGATTTGGGGTTGCTCCCCTCCTCAGAAAAGGCTGAAACTGTGGATTCAGGCTCTACTCAAGAAACCTAGAAAAAACCCAGAAAACTCTCCTGAAATAGCCGACCCCCGGAAATCACCCCCTTCGGGTTCTGCGTAGTTCCTCACTGCTCTACGCTACCACTGAAGGAAACCCCTCTAAACTCTGCCTGAAACTCTGCCTGAAATCCTCCAATAGGCAAGGGCTGGTCCCCTGCTCAATCACCCAGCATAAATCCTCCTACAAAACCCCAATCCAACACTACTGCCAGAAAGAACTGCATCCCTCTCTCAGTGCTGCGCAGTCCTCCAAAACGCTGATGAAACTGTTGTTGGAACATTGATAAAACTACTGCTGAAATGCCAAAGGAAATACCTTGCCCGAGCAGACACTCGAAGTCCCCCGGGGCTAAGGGTGAGATCTCCGAACGGAGACACTCAATGCACTAAACAGTGCTGCAAACTAGCTAAACAGCCAACGTGCTCAGAAGTCGAAACGACTAGCTCAAATGCACATAACTGAATGATCCAAAATGAGGGGGCTCTTCTCTATCTTATAGCCTCTGCCTCTCACAATCCCTAGGCTCACCTCCTCCTACGTGATTCCCCTCTTGCCACGTGTTTCTTTCCTCCTGCGCAGTCCCTCCATGTGTCTGCGTGAGCCCCATTTCTGCGTCCCCCTTTGGCTCCCATTGGCTCCCCTTTAAGTCACAACGTTGTGCTACTAAGAAGTGACTTTTTATTCTTAAAGTGAGTTATGTCCCCCGTTCTCACTTTTTTATTTACAAATAACTATAGAAGGCAAAAATTGGACAAAATCGAATATTCCAATTAGCCATGGCTAATTAGGAATATTACACAAACTTAGGGTGGAAAATAAATTCACACCATATCATCATACAGCTAGGCTTGAGATAGAACAGTTCAAGAACCAGTTGGAATGGATAGAAAATACCCTCCAAGAGGCTGAGGAGCAGGCAGTCTCTACATCAAATATGCAAACTCTAATTGCACAGGAAAAGACAACCAAGAGAGGGAGGGAAGAACAATCTTCACCTGTAACAGAGGCAACAAGCTAAGGATTCAAGGTTTTTCACAGGAAAACGAAACAAAGGGTCTCTATGAATATTGATTCACAATCTAGTGAACAGTCTTTACAACTTCCAACTCGATCTACCACTTCTCATGAACAGCAAACAGTCCAAATTGTTGGAAGCACTCCAGAGAATAAAGAGGAAGACATCTTCCATGTCTTTAGTGAAATCAAAACAAAGAATATGGAATTGAAGTTGAATACTTACATTCAGTGCTGGAAGCATTCTTCCAGCTCTCAAGCCAGGCTTCTTTCAATCTTCGATTTTGAGAAGGGGAAGATGCAAATGGCTTTCTTGCAGGCCCAAGTTCCTCAGCCCAGGACTGCAGCACAATACCAAAAACACACTTCTTTTGAATTTAATGTTAAAGATGTGCATCCAATTGATCAAATTGAGATGCACAAACAAACTGGACAGATGATTGCTTCAACCTTGACAAACATTGCTATGAGTTTGTCAAAGATGCAGGTTACATTAGCCAACATTCAGTCACAATTAAAGTTGGAGTAGGTCTCCTCATTAGCAAAGGATACCAAGATTCAGTCTTTGGAAAATCTAGTGCTAAGGACGGGATATGATCCCTCAGACATAAATGCCGCAGAGGAGCTCATTAAGAAAAAGAACACTGAGGTTGCAGCATTAAAGAAATAGCTAAAACTACCAGCATCTGAGGATCCAATGGCCAAAGAAATTGAGGAGACAGAGACTCAAAAGTCAGATATGATGAAACTCATCATAGAAAGGAATTTGCAAATAAAACAAATGGAGGAGCAGATGGAGAAATTGGTTAAGGAGAAGGAGGAAGCTATCAAGAACATTCAAACTTCAGTGGATGTCATCTCTCTTGCAGCAGTTCCCATCACTACAGTTTCTACTATAGCCACTACATCAGCAACACGTACAACAGAAGGCGCTAAACAGCTTACTGAAGTTGTTCAGAACCTGTCTATCCAGACAGGAGAAATCAATAAACTAAAGGATGAAATCAAATAGTTACAGCTTATGAAGTCTATATCAGACAATTCACACACAACTGAAACAAACAAACTCAAAGGCCAAGTGGAAATGTTGAAGAAAGAACTCACAGACTCTTTCATAAGAAACAAGTTGGGTTTAGCAAAAGAAATTCTGTGGGAAGAAATCACAGAGGCAATCAAGGAGATTTGGCCCTCCATTAAGATAATATTCAATCAAAAAGATCTCTTGGAGAAAGCTCAGGAAGCAATGGAATCCATAACTAGGCAGCTGGAGGATATGCCAGAGACTGCCTCTAATATAATCAAATTTATGAATTCCAAGGATGACTATGAGCTTGAGGAGTTAAGGATAAGTGATAGAACTGCATCAATATTAGAAGTAAAGAAGATTATCACTAAGAGAAATCTCAACCTTCAGCGACAAGAAAAGTGCAGCAATGTTAACAACATGGTACAGAGATTCTTCAACAAAATTGAACCTTTGATCAGCAAAGGTTTACCTTCTATGATGGTTATTAATGATAAATTGATGCCAATTGAGGATTATGTCAAAAAGTTAACAAAGGTGGGCACCCATGCAGCTTCATTAGCCAATATCAAAGGATCAGCGACACCAGCGCTCATAGTAAAAACACTTAGGGATTCGTTCTTCATCCTGGATGGAATCAAACATATATTTTTGGTAAAACCCACTTTTACTAAATATACCGAAATGGATGAAATCTACAGGAGGGTAACAACAATTTCTATCCCAAATAAGAAACGTTGGGAAGAATTAACAGATTTACTTGATTAAGGATTATTGAACAACATTCAGTTTTTGAGGGAAGAGTCAGCTAGCTTCAACCACTTTTCAACTTTTTCAGTGATAGTCATCAAACAGTGCAGCACCAAAGCAGTGCCAGATCATTAGACAGTCTTATTTTTTATTGTGTAAATAATATATGTTTGTAAAAGCAGTTTAGGATATTTTTCGTCTTACTGTTGTATAAATAACACTCTTCACGAGTTATTAAGGGTTGCACCCTTGAAGAAGCATTTCTAGACATCTGATGTAATTAATCTTTCTAGATCATTAATACAAAGTGAAGGATTCTGAATCCTGTTTTACACAGTTTGTGTTTCCTGTAAGTTTTTCCAGTGTCATTCATTATGTTTTCTCTTCATATACTTGTGTCTTGCAGAGATAACTAGGTAGGAACAATTGTATTTCAATCTATTCCTATAAGCTTTCTGAAGTGATAATCTATAAAGAGAATGAATTAATGGACTGTTTGTTTAATTTATTCCCTCAAAATTAATAAATTGTCAGCATATTTTGTAAGCTCATGTGTGTTTTCTCAAACCTTTAAACATGGTTTAAAGGTTTTCATACTTATGATTATTTAGGTTTCAATTTGAAAACTGTGGCAATCATATTACTTTTTTGTTTTTGCTCATCATCATAAAAGCTATTTCACTGTGTAAATATTTATAGCGGCCCTCTGCTGAGATATTGATATTATTCAAGAGGTTAGGCACATCAATTCTATATCTGTTTCATCCATTGGTCTCCCAAATTAAAACAAAACCCCCAAAACAATTATCTTAAATGCTCTGGCATAATAGCTGACCATTATTATCTCAGAGGTACAACATCAAACTGGCGTCATTGCCGAGGACTCGAATTTCATTAAGTTTTCATGGGGCAACGATATGTATTCTATTTCTTTAAGGTGATTAAAGGTCTAGAAAGGTTAAAATCCTTCACCTGGTGACTCCACTCTCCCAAACTGGCACCTTTTAAGCACACTCGATCTCGTTCAGAGGCTGACTTAGTTGATCCTCTGTCAAACCCTGAAAAAATTCTAAGAAAAGCCAATTCTAAAAAGGGGCATCAACCCTCTTTTTCTTCTTCTTCAATCTTGCAGTCTAAAGATTTAGCATCATTTGATCCTTATAGTAACATTCCATCCAATCCAGATTAGTCCCACCTATCACCTAAGGTTGCTGAACTCTTAAATAGGGGAGTTTATTTTAAATCAGTATTCCCCATTCATTCATTTGAATCTCATCTAAAACCCTCGCTACCACTAGGATCACCTAAAACTGAGTCTGACTTGGGTGTTAATTTACCAGAATACAAACCAACAGATTTCATATCCCCTACCACTTATTCATTTCCCCCCACTTCTGGACAACCTGAAGCTTCTACTTCTGAACCTCCTCAAGATACCTTCTATGTGTATTCAAATCCACTCTTTGAAACAAAGGAGGGTAGTCATCCACAGGTCCAGAAGTTAGTTCTTAAGACTCCTTTGAAATCATTCAGGAGATCCCCTCCTTCTTCACCTCCAACTAGTTCTTCACCCCCTCAATCACCTTCTTCAACCCCTTCTTCATCTTCTTCAACTTCTTCATCGACACAAACACCTCATACACCACCTCCCACTATGGCTTTCCGACCTATTGTACAGGCTAGATACGCAACTTTAGTCTTACCTCCTAATCTCGATGCGTTCCCAGCTGGATGCTTGAAATACCTTCCTAGGTATAATGGAGAAACAGGTCCTTCTGCTAAAGACAATCTTTAAGTCTTTGTAGACTTTGCAGATAACATGAATATTGAACAAGAAAATGTTTACATGAGGTTGTTTGTACAATCACTTGAAGGAAATGTAAGAATTTTGTTTAGGCAGTTACTTGCAAATTCCATTAGAAATTGGGAATAACTTACAAATATATTTAAAAACCAGTGGGGTGTGAAAAAAGATCCTCTTTACTTTCTCACTGAGTTTGATGAACTTAAAAGAAATTTTGGTGAACCTGTATCAGACTTTATCAAAAGATTCAATAAGCTTTATCATAAAATTCCCCCTGATTGTAAACCCCCTGTAGCAACAGCAAAGTCTAGATTTTCTAAAGCCTTTGATGATGATTTTGTTGTTATGTTGGGAGAGAGAACTTCAAGAACTCTTTGAAGATATGCAAACAAATGCTATTGAGGTAGAAGCAAACAAGGCTACTTCAACTTCTTTGAAAGCTAAAGAGGAAAAGGCCCAAAGAAAACTCAAATCGACACCAGAGGCTTCTAGTTCCTCTAAGACTAAAATTGAAGATTCTAAAATAGATGAAATAACTTCTCTTCTTAGAAATCTATCTAATAAAATTTCCAAGATTGAGACTCAACCTAGGACAATTCAACAAACAATTTCCAGACCCCAAAATCAAAATCAAGGTCAGTATAAAAGAAATCCACAATTACAAATTCTTCAGAGACCTAGTAATGATCAGCAGATTCCCACTCCTTTGTTAATAGATGATCAGGAACCTGATGATAATACTATGACCATCACTAAAGAAATAAATAATATGGATATTTCCTCTGATCAAATAGTTATTATTCCTCTTACACAACAAAATCAAGTTCAAGAAGATCAAGAATCTTCACAGGTTTCTAACTACCATGCCTTCTCTGAATTTTTAATTGTAGAGTTGAACAAAAGATATGATCTTACGCCTAGGCCTGGCCCTGGAAGACCTCCTAAGGAAACTCCAGAAATTGAACCTCATGCCAAAACTGCTCAAATGCAAACGACTTTTATTTGACCATTAGATCAGTCAATTGATACTCCTCAAAATGACAAAAATGCATTGACTACATCTAATGTTGAAAAAGAGTTAGAAAGAGTTAAAATCCCAATTCCTCTTTCAGAACTTTCTAAAAACCCTGGGTATAAAAATCAGGTCTCCAAATGAATATAAAATACCTCAGTTGATGCTGAGGGTGATATCATCAGTCTGCAAGATGAAAAACCAATAGTTGTTTTTGGCCCAAGCTCAGATATGATAGATGAAATAGTGCCTCCTTTCTATGTAACTCTTAAGGCAAATGATTCCATGTTGTATAATTGTATGCTTGATTCTGGAGCATCACATAACCTCATGCCAAAAACTATCATGGATCATTTGAAACTTGACATAACTAGATCCTATCATGACTTGTACACCTTTGATTCTAAAAGGGTGCCTTGCTTAGGATTGATTAAGGATTTAGTAGTCACCCTTGCCCAAATTCCAGTGAAAAGTGTAGTACTTGATATAGTTGTCACAGATATCCCTCCCAAATTTGGAATGCTCCTTTCAAGGTCTTGATGTGCCAAATTAAGGGGAACTCTTCAAATGGATATGTCTTATGCTACTATTCCAGTTTATGGGGGAGAACAACTAAGATTATATAGGGAGGTGAGATTTGTGCACATTGTTTGCAAAACAGACCATCCAAGGAACCATCCCATTTATGCAATTGACCAAGATTTTGGTTGCTTTCAACTCTCGTCAAACCAAGTGCATGAAACTCAAGTGAAAATTGAAGATGTAATTGAAAGTCTAGTACCAAATCAAACTGATATAGGGAAACTATTCTTTGATGGCTCCTGTACAAAAGATAGACCAGGAACTGGAGTCGTTTTAATATCACCAGAAAAAAGAAAACATTACCCAATCACGTAAGCTCGACTTCGAAGTTACAAATAATGTGGTTGAATATGAAGCTTTCCTTTTGGGATTGCAATTAGCCAAAAGCTTAAAAGTTCAAAACTTAAGGGTTTTTACTAATTCAGAACTTATTGTCAAACAAGTGAGAAATATTTGCCAGACCAAACACCCTAGACTTAGGTCTTACCGAAACGAAGCATGGGATTCAGTGGTAAATTTCTTTGATGCTTTTAATTTGACTTATATTCCAAGAGATTAAAATATTCATGCAGATGCCTTAGTTGTTTCTACTAGTTCATTTAAAATTCATGATCAGACTAATTTATTCTACCAAATACAAGTCAAGTATAGACCATCTATCCCAGACAATCTAAAACACTGGCAGATATTTGAAGATGATGAACACTTGAAATCTTTTCTGCAAGTTGTAGATCAATTTTCTGTTCTACAAATTGATGAAGATAGATCCGAAATAAATGAAAATACAAGTGAGAATGATCATGATTTCAGATTTCAGTTCAAAAATTGGCGATCATGATATTATTCAATTGTCTAACAATTTTATTCCCAAAGGCTTGATACCTTTAGAAAAATTGTTTGATCAAAATGATATCCTCCGAAATCCTCAGTCCATTTCTTCGGAAGAGGACATAGAAGAAATTAACATTGGAACAAATGATGATGTCAAAAGCATCAAAATATGTGCATCCCTAGACCCTGAGATTAAAACTCAATATCTTAAGTTACTTCAAAATTATAAGGATGTTTTTTCTTAGACCTATGTTGATCTAAAAACTTATGATACTTTATTAATACAGCATAAGATCCCTTTGAAGCCAGAGGCAGTACCTTATCAACAAAAACTTAGAAGGATTAATCCAGCCCTTCTACCAACTGTCGAAAAGGAAATTAACAAAATGCTAGATGCCCAGATCATTCTCCCTCTTAGATATTCTAATTGGGTTGCAAATTTAGTTCCTGACAAGAAAAAGAATGGAGAAATCAGACTTTGTGTGGAATTTAGAAATTTGAACAAAGCATCATTAAAGGATGTTAAATTTGGACAACTAGGTCCAAACTCCATGTTCTGATGCTCAGATTAAGAGGCTAATATTTTTGTTGGATTCCTCTTTCTGAGAGGTGTAAATCCATATAAAAATAGTCTTAATCCGATGAGCAGAACTTATATTTTGAATTTATTATTCTTAATAAATTATATGT